>JAECUM010030559.1:0-40760 GCA_016617855.1 Megalonaias nervosa | reverse complement strand
TGCCGATTGCATGTGAAAAGACCATTGTGGACCGATTCATACTACGTTTTAACCGCTTTATACCTGTTCAAGCCGGTTAGAACCAGTTCAAACCGGTTCCATCCGGTTCTAACCAGATCTGACCAACTCTGGCGGGTTCCAAACCGATTCTAACCGTTTTATAATATGTCGATTTCATTTGACAAGTCAACTCTGGATGGGTTTTAACCGGTTTAAACCGGATCAACCCGGTTGGAACCGGTTCAAACCTGTTCCATCCGCTAACAATCAGTTCTACCCAGTTGGGGCCGGTTCCAGACCGGTTCTAACCCGTTTTTGCCATGCCGATTGCATGTGAAAAGTCCTTTGTGGACCGTTTTATAGTAGGTTTTAACCGGTTTAGACCAGTTCAAGCCGGTTAGAAACAACCCAAACCGGATCCATCCGGTTCTATCCAGATCTGACCAGTTCTTAGAGATTCCAAACCGGTTCTAACCGTTTTAGGATATGTCGATTTCATGTAACAAGTCCTTTCTGGAAGGTCTTTAACCGGTTTCAACCTGGTAAAAAAGGTTAGAATCGGTTCAAACCGGTTCCATCCTGTTCCACCCAGTTATGACCAATTGGGGCCGGTTCCAAACCGGTCCTAACCGGTTTGGGCCGTACCGTTTGCATCTAAAAAGTCGTTTATAGACCGATTTATACCAGGTTTTAACCGCTTTAAACCGGTTCAAACCGTTTAGAACCAGATCAAACCGGTTCCATCCGGTTCTTACCAGTTCTGACCAGTTCTGAAAGGTTCCAAACCGGTTCTAACCGTTTTAGGACATGACGATTTGATGTAACAAATCCTTTTTGGAAGGGTTTTATCCCATTCAAACCGCTTCCATCTGGTTCCAACCAGTTTCACCCAGTTCGTGCCGGTTCCAAACCGGTTCTAACCGGTTTCGGCAATGCCGATTGCATGTAAAAATCCTATGTGACCCGGTTTATACTAGGTTTGAACAGGTTTAAGCCGGTTCAAAAGGGTGAGAACCAGGCCAAACCGGATCCATCCGGTTCTAACCAGTTTCCAACCAGTTGGGGCCGGTTTGAAACCGGTTCTAACCCGTTTAGGACGTGTCCGTTGCATACAACAACCCCTTTCAGGAAGGGTTTAAACCGGTTTCAACCGGGCAAAAATGTTAAAATCGGTTCAAACCGGTTCCATAAGGTTTCACCAAGTTCTAACCAATTGTGACCTGTTCCAAACCGGTTCTAACCGTTTTAAGATAAGTCGATTTCAGGTAACAAGTCCTTTCTGGAAGTGTTTTAATCGGTTTAAACCGTGTCAAACGCTTCAAAATGCTTGAAACCAGTTTGGGCCATGCCGATTGCATGTGAAAAGTCCTTTGTGGACGATATATACTATTTCAACCGGTTAAAACCGGTTCAAACCGGTTCAAACCGGTTAGAACCAGGTTCCAACCGGTTCCGTCCGGTTCTAACCAGTTCTGACCGGTTCTGACCGGTTTCAAACCGGTTCCAACATGTCGGTCTCATGTAGCATTTCCTTCCTGAAAGGGTTTTAACCGGTTTAAACCGGGTCAAACCATATAGAACCGGTTCAAAACCGGTTCCATCCGGTTCCACCCAGTTCTAACTACTTGGGGTCGGTTCCAAACCGATTCTAACTGGTTTGGGCCATCCCGATTGCATGTTAAAACTCGTTTGTTGACCGATTTATACTAGATTTTAACAGGTTCATTCCGGTTCAAACCAGTTAGAACTAGCGCAAACCGGTTCCATCCGGTTCCAACCAGTTTTCACCAGTTCTGACCGCTTCCAAACCGGTTCTGTCCGTTTTTGCATATGTCGATTTCATGTAACAAGTGTTTTATGAATTGGTTTTAGCCGGTTTAAACCGGATCAAACCGGTGAGAACCGTTGAAACGAGTTACATCCGGTTCCAACCAGTTCTAACCAGTTGGGTCCGGTTCTAAACCGGTTTTAACCGGTTTGGGCCATGCCAATTGCATGTAAAAAGTCCTTAGTGGACCGATTTAAACTAGGTTTTAACCGGTTTGAACCGGTTCCAGTCCTATCCAGTTGGGGCCGGTCCGAAAACTGTTGTAACCGGTTTCGGCCATGCCGATTGCATGTAAAAAGTACTTTCTACACCGATTTATTCTAGCCTTTCTCCGATTCAAATGTTGTTCAAACCGGGTGAAACCAGTTCAAACCGGTTCCACCCGGTTCTAACCAGTTCTGACCAGTCCTGAATGGTTCCAAACCGGTTCTAACAATTACCTTCTGGAAGGGATTTAACCGTTTTAAACCGGGTCATGCAGGTTAGAACCAGTTCATACCGTTTCCAACCGGTTCCAACCAGTTCTAGCCAGTCGGGGCCGGTACCACACCTATTCTAACCGGTTTGGGCCATACCGATTGCTTCTAAAAAGTACTTTGTGCACCGATTTATACTAGCCTTTACCCGGTTCAAAGCGGTTCAAACCGGGTGGAACCAGTTCAAACAGGTTCCATCCGGTTCAAACCAGTTCTTAACAGTCCTGATCAGTTTCAAGCCGGTTTAGGATATGTCGGTTTCATGTAACAAGTCCTCTCTTAAAGAGTTTTAACCGGTTTAAACCGGGTCTTACCGACTAGAACCGGTTCAAACCGGTTCCATCCGGTTCCCAACCGATTCTAACCAGTTTGGACCATGCCGATTGCATGTAAAAGGTCCTTTATGGACCGATTTGTCCTAGGTTTTAACCGGTTCCAACCGGGTCAAACCTGTTAGATGCAGACTAAATCGGATCCATCCGGTTCTAACCAGTTCTGACCAGTTCCAACCGATTCCGAACCGGTTCCAACCGGTTTAGGACATGCCGATTTCATGTAACAAGTCCTTTCTTCAAAGGTTTCATCCGGTTTAAACCGCGTCAAAACGGTTGCAACCGATTCAAGCCGGTTCCATCCGGTTCCAACCAGTTCTCACCAGTTGGGGCTGTTTCGAAACCGGTTCTATCCGGTTTGGGTCATGCCGATTGCATGTAAGAAGTCCTCAGTGGACCGATTTATACTAGGTTTTAACCGGTTTAAACCGGTTCAAACCGGTAAGAACCAGTTCAAACCGATTCCATCCGGTTCTAACCAGTTCTGACCGGTTCCAAACCGGTTCTAACCGTTTTATCATATGTCGATTTCATCTATCAATTAAATTCTGGAAGGATTTTAACCGGTTTAAACCGGGTCATACCGGTTAGAACCGGTTCAAACTGGTTCCATCCGGTCCATCCAGTTCTAAGAAGTTGCGGTCGGTTCCAAACCGGTTCTTACCATTTTGGGCCATGCCGATTGCATGTAAAAAGTCATTTGTGGACCGATTTATACTATGTTTTAACCGGTTCAAACGAGTTGAAACCGGTTCCATCCGGTTCTAACCAGTTCTGACCAGTCCTTTCCGGTTCCAAACCGGTTCTAACCAGTTTTGGACATAACGATTTCATTAAAAAAGTACTTTCTGGAAGGTTTTTAACCGGTGCAATCCCGGTCATACCGGTCAGAACCGGTTCAAACCGGGTCCATCCGTTCGAACCAATTCTGACCACTTGGGGACGGTTCCAAACCGGTTTTAACCGGTTTGGGCCATGACGATTGCATGTAAAAAGTCCTTTGTGGAGTGATTTATATTAGGTTATAACCGGTTTAAAAAGGGTTCAAAACGGTTATACCCAGTTCCAATCGGATGTGTCCGGTTCCTACCAATTCTGACCTGTTCTGACCGGTTCCAAACGGGTTCGTACTGGTTTAGGACATGTCGATTACATGTACCAAGCACTTCCTGGAAGGGTTTCTAAGGGTTTAGACCGGGTCAAACCGGTTAGAATCGGTTCAAAATGTTTCCATACGGTTCCAACCAGTTCTATCCAGTTGGGTCTAACTGGTCTAATCGGTTTACAACCGGTTCTCACCGCCTTAGGACATCTTCGTTTCATCTAATAAACACTTTCCGAAAGGGTTTCGACCGGTTTAAACTGGGTCAATCCGGTTAGAACCGGTTCAAAACGGTTCCATCCGCTTCCAACCAGTTCTAACCAGTTGGGGCCGGATAAAGACCGGTTCTAACCTCTTTCGGCCATGCCGATTCCATGTAAAAAGTCCTTTGTGGACCGATTTATACTAGTTCCTAACCGGTTTAAACCGGTTCAAACCGGTTAGAACCAGTTCAAACCGGTTCCAGCCAGTTCTGCCCCGTTCCAACCATTTACAAACCGGTTCTAACCGGCTTCGGACATGCAAATTTCATGTAACAAACCCTTTCTGAAAGGTTTTTAATCGGTTTCAACCGGGTCAAACCGGTTAGAACCGGTTCCATCCTATTCCAACCAGTTCCAACCAGTTGGGGCCGGTTACAAACCAGTTCTAACCGGCTTCGGACATGCAAATTTCATGTACCAAATCCTTTGTGAAATTTTTTTAATCGGTTCAAACGGGGTCAAACCGGTTAGAACCGGTTCAACCCGGTTCCATCCGGTTCCAACCAGTTCTGATCCGGTTGGGACCGGTTCCAAACCCGTTCAAACCGATTTGGGCGATGCAAATTGCATCTTAAAGTCCTTTGTTGATAGCTATAAACTAGGTTTTAACCGGTTCAAACCGGTTCCATCCGATTCCCACCATTTCTAACCAATTGGGGCCGGTTCCAAACCGGTTCCAACTGGTTTGGGGGATGCTGATTGCATGTAAAAAGTCCTTTGTGGACCGATTTAAACTAGGTTTTAACGGGATTAAACCTTTTCAAACCGGTTAGAACCAGTTCACACCTGTTCCGCCCTGTTCTAACCAGATTTTACCAACTCTGACTGGTTCCAAACCGGTTCTAATAGGTTTAGGACATGCCGATTTCATGTAACAAGTCCTTTTTTCATGGGTTTTAACCGGTTGAAATCGGGTCATCCCAGTTAGAACCGGTTCAAGCCAGTTCCATCCGGTTCCAACCAATTCTAACCGGTTTTGGCCATGCCGATTGCATGCCGATTCGGCCATGCCGATTGCATGTAAAACTTCCTTTGTCGACCGATTTACACCAGCTTTTAACCGGTTTAAATCGGTTCAAACCGGTTAGAACCAGTTCAAACCAGTTCCTTCAGGTTCTAACCAGATATGACCAACTCTGACCGGTTCCAACCCGGTTCTAACAATTTTAGGAATTGTCGATTTCATGCAATAATTCCGTTTTAGAAGGATTTAAACCGGTTCAAACAGGGTCAAACCGGTTCCAACCGGTTCAGACCGGTTCCATCCGGTTCCAACCGGTTCTATCCAGTTGGAGCCCGTTCCACACAGGTTCTAACCTCTTTCCACCAACTCAAACCGGATCCATCCGGTTCTAACCAGGTCTGTCCAGTTCTGAATGCTTCCAAACCGGTCCTAACCGGTTTATGACATACAAATTTCATGTAACAAGTCCTTTCTGGAAGGGTTTTAACCGGTTTAAACCGAGTCATTCCGGTTAGATGCGGTTCAAAAAGGTTCCATCCGGTTCCAACCAGTCCTAACCAGTTCGAGCCGGTTCCAACCCGGTTCTATCCTGTCCGGGCCATGCCGATTGCATGTAAAAAGTCCTACGTGGACCGATTTATACTAGGTTTTAATCGGTTTGAACCGGTCAAACCGGATAGATCCACTTCAAACCGCTTGCAGAAGGTTCTTACCAGTTCTAATCAGTTTTTTTAGGTTCCAAACCGGTTCTAACCGTTCTAGGTTATGTCGGTTTCATGTAACAATTCCTTAAAGGAATGTTTTAACCAGTTTAGACCCGTTCAAACCGGTTCAACCAGTTCAAACCTTTTCCATCCGGTTCTAAGCAGTTCTGACCAGTTCTGACCGCATTCAAACCGGTTCAAACCGGTTCAAAACATGTCAGTTTCATGTAACAAGCCCTCTCTTATAAAGTTTTAACCGGTTTCAACCGGGTCAAACCGGTTCCATCCGGTTCCAACCAGTTCTATCCAGTTGGGGCCGGATCCAACCCGGTTCTATCCAGATTGGGCCATGACGATTGCATGTAAAAAGTCCATTTGGACCGACTTATACGACGTTTTCACCGGTTTAAACCGGTTCAGACCGGTTAGAACCAGTTCAATCCGGATCAATCCGGTTCTAGCCAGTTCTGACCAGTTCTGGCCGGTTCCGAACCACTCCTACCCCGTTAAGGACCTGTCAGTCTCATGTAACAAGTCCTTTGTACAATGATTTTAACCGGTTTAAACCGGGTCAAACGGGTTACAACCGGTTCAAACCGGTTCCATCCCGTTCCAACCAGTTCCAGCCAGTAGGGGCACGTTCCAAACCGGTTCTAACCAGTTTCGGCCATGCCGATTGCATGTAAAAAGTCCTTTGTGGACCGATTTATACTAGGTTTAATCCGGTTTAGCCAGTTCAAATCGGTTCCATCCGGTTCTAACCAGATCTGACCAACTCTAACCGGTTCAAAGCCCGTTCCCAGCAGCTTAGGACATGTCAATTTCATGTAACAAGTTCTTTCTAGAAAGACTTAAACCAGTCTAAACCGCGTCAGACAGGTTAGAACCGGTTAAAACCGGTTCCCTCCGGTTCCAACCAGTTCTATCCAGTTGGGGTCGGTTCCATACCGGTTTTCCCGGTCTCGGCCATGCCGATGGAATGTAAAAAGTTCTTTGTGCACCGATTTATACTAGGTTTTAACCGGTCTAAACCGGTTCAAACCGGATAGAACCAGTTCAATCCTGTTCCATCCGGTTCTAACCAGTTCTGACCAGTTCTGACCGGTTACAAACCGGTTTCAACCGGTTTAGGACATACCGATTTCATGTAACAGGTCGGTTCTGGAAGAGCTTTAACCTATTTTAACCGGGTGAAAAAGTTAGAACCGATTCAAACCGGTTCCATCCGGTTCCAACTAGTTCAATCCAGTTGGGGCCGGTTCCAAACCGGTTCTAACCAGCTTGGGCTATAACGATTGCATGTAAACAGTCTTTTGTGGACCAACTTATACTAAGTTTTAAACGGTTTAAACCGGTTCAACCCGGTCAGAACCAGTTCAAACCGGATCCATCCGGTTCTAACCAGTTCTTGCCAGTCCTTTCCGGTTCCAAACCGGTTCTAACCGGTTTAGGACATGCCGATTTAATGTAACCAGACCTTTCTGGAAGGGTTTAAACAGGTTTAAACCGGGTCATTCCGGTTAGCACGGGTTCGAACCGGTTCCATCCGGTTCCAAACAGTTCCTCCCAGTTGGAGCCGGTTCCAAACCGGTTTGGGCCATGCCGATTGCATGTGGAAAGTCCTTTGTGGACCGAATTATACTAGGTTTTAACCGGTTTCAACCGGTTCAAACCGGATGGAACCAGTTCAATCCGGTTCCATCCTGTTCTAACCAGATCTGACCAACTTTAACAGGTTCCAAACCGGTTTACAACATGTCGATTACATGCATCCAGTCCTTTCTGAAAGGATTTATACTGGCTTTGATCGGGTCAAACCGGTTAATACCTGATCGAACCGGTTCCATCCGGTTCCAACTAGTTCTAACCAGTTGGGGCCGGTTCAAAGCCGGTTCTACCCGGTATTTGCAATGCCGATTGCATGGAAAAAGTCCTTTCTGGGCCGATTTATACCGGTTCAAACCGAATAGAACCAGTTCAAACCGGTTCCATCCGATTCTAACCAGATCTGACCAATTCTGACCGGTTTCAAAATAGTTCTAACCTGTTTAGGACATGCCAATTTCATATAACAAGACCTTTCTGGAATAGTCTTAACCGGTTTATCACCGGGTCAATCCGGTTAGAACCGGTTCAAACCGGATCCATCCCCTTCCAAACAGATCTAACCAGTTGGCGCCGCTTCCAAACCGGTTCTCACCGGTGTGGGACATGCCGATTGCGAGTTAAAAGTCCTTTGTGGAGCGGTTCATACTAGGTTTTAACTGGTTTAAACCGGTTCAAACTGGTCAGAAACAGTTCAAACAGGCTCCAACCGGTTCTCACCAGATCTGACCAACTCTGACCGGTTCACAATCGGGTCTAACCGATTTAGTAAATGTCGGTTTCTTCTAACAAGACTTTTCTGAAAGGGTTTTAACCGGTTTGAACCTGTTCAAACCGGTTAGATCCGGTTCAAACCGGTTCAAACAGGTTCTAATCAGTTTTCTCCGGTTGCGGCCGGTTCCAAGCCGGTTCTAACCAATTTGGGCCATGCCGATTGCATGAAAAAAGTCCCTTGCGGACCGATTCAAACTAGGTTTTGACCGGTGTAAACCGGTTCAAACCGGTTAGAACCAGTTCAAACTGGATGCATCCGGTTCCAACCAGTTCAGACCAGTTCTGACCGTTTCCAAACCGGTTCTAACCGATTTAGGACATGCCGATTTCATGTAACAAGGCCATTCTGGAATGGTTTTAACCGGTTTAAACAGGTTCATTCCGGTTAGAACCGTTTCAATCCGGTCCCATCCGGGTCGAACCAGTTGCACCCTGTTGGGACAGGATCCGAACCGGTTCCATCCGGTTAGGGCCATGCTGATTGCATATAAATCGTTCTTTGTGGACCGATATCAACTTGGTTTTAACCGGTTTAAAACGGTTCAAACCGATAAGAACCAGATCAAACCGGTTCCATCCGGTTCCAACCAGTTCTAACAAGTTGGGGCGGTTCCAAACCGGTTCCAACCGGTTTGGGACATACCGATTGCATGTGAAAAGTCCTTTCTGGACCGCATTATTGTAGGTTTTGACCGGTTTAAAGAACCAGTTCAAACCGGTTCCATCCAGTTCTCACCCGTGCTGACCAGTTCTGTCCGGTTCCAAAATAGTTCTAACCGTTTTATAATATGTCGTTTTCATTTAACAAATCAACTCTGGTAGGGTTTAAACCTGTTTAAACCGGGTCAAACCGGTTGGATCCGGTTCAAACCGGTTCCATCCGCTAACAACCAGTTCATCCCAGTCAGGGCCTGTTCCAGACCGGTTCAATCCCGTTTTTGCCATGCCAATTGCATGTAAAAAGTCAATCGTGGAGCGATTTATACTAAGTTTTAACCGGTTTAAACAGGTTCAAACCGGTTAGAACCAGCTCAAACCGGTTCCATCCGGTTCTAACCAGTTCTGACCAGTTCTGACCGCTTCCAAACTGGTTCTAACCGTTTTAGGATATGTCGATTTCATGTAACAAGTCCTTTCTGGAAGGGTTTCTACCGGTTTAAACCGAGTCAAACCGGTTTGAACCGGAGCAATCCGGTTCCATCCCGTTCCAAGAAGTTCTAACCAGTTGGGGCCGGTTCCATACCGGTTCTACCCGGTTTCGGCCATGCCGACTGCACGTAAGATGTCCTTTGTGGACCGATTTATAGTTCGTTTTAACAGGTTCCATCCGGTTCAAAAGGTTAGAACCAGTTCAAACCGGTTCCATCCGGTCCTAACAAGTTCTGACCAGGTCTGACGGGTTCCAAACCGGTTTCAACCGGTTTAGGACATGCGGATTTCATGTAGAATATCGGTTCTGGATGACTTTTAACCGATTTAAACCGGGTCAAACATGTCGATTTTATGTAACAAGCACTTTCTGAAATGGTTTTGACCGGTTTAAACCGGGTAATTGAGGTTAGAACCTGTTCAAACCTGTTCCATCCGGTTCCAACAAGTTCTAACCAGTTGGGGCCAGTTCCAAACCGGTTCTGACCAGTTTGGTCCATGCCGATTGCTTGTAAAAAGTCCATTGTGCACCGATATAGACTAGGTTTTAACCGGTTTAAACTGGTTCAAACCGGATAGAACCATTTCAAACCGGTTCCGTCCGGTTCTAGAAAGATCTTACCAACTCTGACCGGTTCCAAACAGGTTCTTACCGGTTTAGGACAAATCCATTTCATGTAACAAGTTCTATCTGGAAGGTTTCAAACCGGATTGAACCGGGTGAAAGCGATTAGAACCGGTTCAAACCGGTTCCATCCGGTTCCAAAAAGTTCGGAAAAGTTGGGGCCGGTTAGACACCGGTTCTCTCCCGTTTAGACCATGCCGATTCCATGTAAAAAGTCCTTAGTGGGCCGATTTATACTAGGTTTCAACCGATTTGAGCCTGTTCAAACCGGATAGAACCAGTTCAAACCGTATCCGTAACCAGTTCTGACCGGTTCTGACCGGTTTCAATCCGGTTCTAACCGGTTTAGTACATGCCGATTTGATGTAACAAAACCTTTCTCGACTGGTTTTAACCGATTTGAACCGTGTCAGACCGGTTCCATTCGGTTCCACCCAGTTCTACCCAGTTGGGGACGGTTTCAAACCGGTTGTAACCGGTTTGGGACATGCCTATTATATGTAAAAAGTCCTTTGTGGATCGATTTACACTAGGTTTTGACCGGTTTAAGCTGGTTGAAACCGGCTAGAACCAGTTCAAACCGGTTCCACCCGGATCTATCCAGTTCTGACCAGATCTGAGAGGTTCCAAACCGGTTCTAACCTTTTTAGGACATGCCCATTTCATGTAACAAGAACTTTCAGGAAAGGTTTTCACCGGTTTAATCCGGGTCATTCTGGTTAGAACCGGCTCAAGCCAGCTCCATCCGGTTCCAACCAGTTCTCCCCAGTTAGGGCCTGTTCCAAACCGGTTCTAACCAGTTTATGTCATGGCGATTGCATGAAAAAAGTCCTTTGTGGACCGATTTATACTAGGAATTAACCGGTTGAAACTGGTTCAGACCGGTTAGAACCAGTTCAAATCGGTACCATTCTGTTCTATCCAGGTCTTTTCAGTTCTGACCGGTTTCAAACCGGTTCTAAGCGGTTTAGGACATGTCGGTTTCATGTAACAAGCCCTTTCCCAAAGGGTTTTGACCGGCTTCAACCGGGTGAAACCGGTTAGAATCGTACAAACCGGTTCCATCCGGTACCAACCAGTTCTAACCAGTTGGGGCCGGTTCCAAATCGGTTCTGACCACTTTCGGCCATGCCAATTGCATGTAAAGAGTCCATTGTGGACCGATTTATACCAGGTTTTAACCGGTTCAAACCGGTTCAATCCGGATGAAAACAGTCCAAACCGTGTCCATCTGGTTTTATCCAGTTCTGACCAATTCTGAACGGTTCCAAACCGGATCTAACCAGTTTAGGACATGCCGATTTCATGTAACAGGACCTTTCTGGACCAGTTTTAACGGCTTAAACCGGGTCATTCCGGTTAGAACCGGTTCAAACCGGTTCCATCCGGTTCCAACCAGTTCTAATCAGTTGGACCCGGTTCCAAACCGGTTCTAAACAATTTGGACCATGCCGATTGCATGTAAAAATTAATTTCTGGAGCGATTAATACCAGGTTTTAACCGGTTTATACTGGTTGAAACCGGATACAACCAGTTGAAACCGGTTCCATTCGGTTCTAACCAGTTCTGACCAGATCTGACCGGTTTCAAACCGGTTCTAAGCGGTTTAGGACATGTCGGTTACATGTAACAATCCCTTTCTGAAATGCTTTTGACAGGTATAAACCGGGACAAACCGGTTAGAAGCGGTTCAAACCGGTTTCATCCGGTTCCAACCAGTTCTAACCAGTTGGGGCCGATTCCAAACCGGTTCTGATCGGCTTGCACCATGCCGATTGCATGTCAAAAGTCCTTTGTGTGCCGAATTATTTTAGGTTTTAAACGGTTTAAACCGGTTCAAACCGCTTAGAACCAGTTCAAACCGGTTACATCCGGTTCTAACCAATTCTGACCAGTTCTTACCGATTCCAAACCGATTCTAACCGGTTAATTACATGCCGATTTCAAGTAACAAGTCCATTCTGGAAGGGTTTTTACCGGTTTCAACCGGTTATAACCAGTTGAGGCAGTTTGCAAACCGGTTCTAACCTGTTTGGTCCATGCCGAATGATTCTAAAAAGTCCTTTGTGGACCGATTTATACATGGTTTTAACCGATTAAACCGGTTCAAACCGGATAGAACTAGTTCCAATCCGTTCAATATGTTCTTACCAGTTCTGCCCAGTTCTGACCGGTTCCTAACCGGTTCTAACCGGTTTAAGACATGCCGATTATATGCAACAAGTCCTTCCTGGAAGGGTTTTAGCCGGTATAAACCGGGTCTTCCCGGTTAGAACCGATTCAAACCGGTTCCCTCCGGTTCAAGCCAGTTCTAAACAGTTGGGGTCGGTTCAAAAACGGGTCTAAGCAGTTGATGCCATGCCGATTGCATGTAAAATGTTCTTTGTGGACCGATTTATACTAGGATTGAACCGGTTTCAACCGGTGTAAACCGGTTGGAACCAGTTCAAACCGGTTCCATCGGTTCTAACCAGATCTAACCAACTGACCGGTTCAGGACATGTCGATTTCATGTAACAAGTCCATTCAGTAAGGATTTAAACCGTTTTCAACCGGGTCAGACCGATTAGAACCGGTTCAAACCGGTTCCATCCGGTTCCAACCAGTTTAAACCAGTTGGGGCCGTTCCCAAACCGGTTCAACCCGGTTTGGGCCATGCCGATTGCATGTAAAAAGTCCTTCGTGAACCGATTTCTATTAGGCTTCAACCGGTTCATACCGATTCAACCGGTAAGAACCAGTTCAAACCCTTTCCAACTGTTTCCAACCAGTTCTGACCACTTCTAACCGGTTCCAATCAGGTTCTAACCGGTTTAGGACATTCCGATTTCATTCAACAAGTCCTGTCTGGAATTGTTTTAAACGGTTTGAACCCGGTCAAACAGGTTAGAACCGGTTCAAACCGGTTCCATCCGGTTCTAACCAGTTAAAACCAGTTGGGGCGGATCCAAACCGGTTGTGACCGGGTTGGGCCATGCCGATTACATGTAAAAAGTCCTTTGTGGACCGATTTATCCCAGGTTTTTTCACCGGTTTAATCCGGTTCATACCAATTAGAACCATTTCAAACCGGTTCCATCCGGTTCTAACCAGACCTGACCACATCTAACCGGTTCCAAACCGGTTCTATCCGGTTTAGGACATGTCGATTGCTTGTGACAATCCCTTTCTGGAAGGGTTTTAACCGGTGTAAACCGGGTCAAACTGGTTAGAACCGGATCTAACCTTTTCCAACCGGTTCCAACCAGTTCTAGCCAGTTGGGTCCGGTTCCAAACAGGTTCTAACCGCCTTGAATCATGCCGATTGCATGCATGAAGTCTTTTGTTGACCGATTTATTCTAGGTTTTAACCGGTTTCAACCGGTTCAAACCGCTTAGAACCAGTACAACCCGGTTCCATCCGGTTCTAACCAGTTCTGACCTATTCTGACCGGTTCCAAACCGATTGTTTCCGGTTGATTAGATGCCGATTTCATGTAACAAGTCCTTTCTGGAAGGGTTTTATCCGGAACCAACCAGTTCTTCCCAGCTGGGATCGGTTCCCAACCGGTTCTCTCCGGTTTCCACCATGCCAATTGCATGGAAAAAGTTCTTTGTGGACTTTTTTCCACTAGGTTCTAAACGGTTTAAACCGGTTCAAACCGCTTAGAACCAGGTCAAACCGGTTGCATCCGGTTCTAACCAGTTCTGGCCAGTTCTGACCGGTTCCAAACCGGTTCTAACCGGTTAAGGACATGTCGGTTTCATGTAACATTCTCTTTTCGAAAGGGTTTCAACTGTTTCAAACCGGGTCAAACCGGTTAGAACCGGTTCAAACCGATTCCGTCTGGTTCCAAGCAATTCTGACCAGTTCGGGCCGGTTCCAAACTGGTTCTAACCAGTTTGGGCCATGCCGATTCATTGTATACATTCATTGTTGACCGATTTATACAACGTTTCAACCGATTTAGACCGGTTCAAACCCGTCACAACCAGTTCAAACCGGATCCATCCGGTTCTAACCAGTTGTGACCGGATCGAAACCGGTTCTAACCGGTTTAGTACATGCCAATTACATGTAACAAGTCCTTTCTGGAAGGGTTTAAGCCTGGACAATCCGGTTAGAACCAGTGCAACCCGATTCCATCCGGTTCTAACCAGTTTTGACCAGCTCTGATCTAATACAAACTGATTGTCACCGGTTCATTACATACCGCCTTGATTTAACAAGTCCTTTCTGGAAGGGTTTTAAGCGTTTCAAACCGGGCAAACCGGTTGGAACCGAATCAAACCGGTTCCAATCAGTTCTACCCAGTTGGGACCGGTACCAAACCGGTTCTAACCGGTTTGCGCCATGCCGATTGAATGTAAAAAGACCTTCTTGCAGTTTTTTTCTTCTCAGTTTTAAACGGTTTAAACCGGTTCAAACCGGGTAGAAACAGCTCAAACCGGTTCCATTCGGTTTTAGCCCGGTCTGGCCAGTTCACACCGCTTCCAAACCAATTCTATAAGGTCTCTGACATGTCGGTTTCATATAACAAGCCCTTTCTAAAAGAGATTTTTACCATTTAAACCCAGTCAAACCGGTTAGAACCGGTTCAAACCGGTTTCATCCCTTTCCAGCCAGTTCTAACCAGTTGGGGCCGGTTACAAACCGGTTCTATCCAGTTTGGGCCATGCCGGTTGATTGTAAAAATTCCTTTGTTGACCGATTTAAACTAGGATTTATCCGGTTCAAACCGGTTCAAACCGGATCGAACCAGTTCAAACCGGATCTATCCGGTTCCAACCAGTTCTGACCAGTTCTGGCCGGTTCCAAATCGGTTCTAACCGGTTTAGGACATGCCAATTTCATGTAACAAGTCCCTTCTGGAAGTATTTAAAACGGTTTAAACCGGGTCACCGGTTAGAGCCGGTTCAAACCAGTTCCCTCCGGTTCCAACCAGTTTTACCCAGTTGGGACCGGTTACGAACATGTTCTAACCGGGTTGGGCCATGCCGATAGCATGTAAAAAGTCCTTTGTGGACCGATTTATACAAGGGCTTAAACCGTTTAAGCCGATTCAAACCGGTGAGAACCAGTTCAGACAGGTTCCTTCCGGTTCTAAACAGACCTGACCAACTCTGCCCCGTTCCATACCGGTTCTAACCGGTTTAGGACATGTCGATTTCATGTAACAAGCCCTTTCTGAAAGGGTTTTAACCGGTTCAAACCGGGTCAAACTGGTTAGAACCGGATCTAACCTTTTCCATCCGGTTTGGGTCGTGCCGATTCCAGGCAAGAACTCCGTTGTTCACCGATTCATACATGGTTTTAACCGATTTGATCCGGTTCAAACCGGTTAGAACCAGTGCATCCCGGTTCTATCGGGTTCTAACCAGTTCTGGCCAGTTCTGACCGGTTCCAAACCGATTGTAACCGGTTCGTTACATGCCGATTTCATGTAACAAGTCCTTTCTGGAAGGGTTTTAAGCTGCTTAAACCGCTTCAAACGTGTTTGATCCGGTTTCAAAAAGTTCTACCCAGTTGGGCCAGGTTCCAAACCGGTTCTTACCGGTTTAGGCCATGCCGATTGCATGTAAAAGGTCTTTTGTGGACCGATTTATACCAGTAATTAACCGGTTTAGACCGGTTGAAACCGGTTAGAACCAGTTCAAACCGGATCCATCCGGTACTAACCAGTTCCGACCAGTTCTGACCAGTTGGTCCATGCCGATTGCATGTAAAGAGTCATTTGCGGACCGATTTATACTAGGTTTTAAACGGTTTAAACCGGTTCAAACCGGTTAGAACCAGTTCAAACCGGTTCCATCTGGTTTTAAATCCTTTGGACCAGTTCTGACCGGTACCAAACCGGTTCTAACCGGTTTTGAATTGTCCGTTTCATGTAACAAGCCCTTTCTTAAAGGATTTTAACCGATATAAACCGGGTCATACCGGTTAGAATCGGTACAAACAAGTTCTATCCGGTTCCAACCAATTCTATCTTTCATGTCACAAGTACTTTCTCTAAGGGCTTCATTCGCTTTAAACCGTTTCCTATCGGTTAGAACCGGTTCAAACTGGTTCCATCCGGTTCCAACCAGTTCTGACCAGCTTGAGCCGGTTCCAAACCGGTTCTAACCGGTCTGGACCATGCCGACAGCATGTAAAAAGTCCTTTCTAGACTAATTTATACTAGGTTTTCACCGGTTTAAACCGGATCAAAGCGGTTAGAACCAGTTTAAACCGGTTCTGTCCGGTTCTATCCAGTTCTGACCAGTTCCGACCGGTTCAAAACCGGGTCTAACCGGTTTAGGATATGCCGATTTCATGTTACAAGTTCTTTCGGGAGGAGTTTGAGCGGTTTAAACCGGTCAAATAGGTTACAACCTCTTCAACCCCGTTCCATCCGTTTACAACCAGTTCTATCCGGTTCGGCCCGATTTGAAACCGGTTCTTACCGGTTTGGGCCATGCCGATTGCATCTAAAAAGTCCTTTGTGGACCGGTTTATGCTGGCTTGTAACCGGTTCAAACCGGTTGAATCTGGTTAGATCCAGATCAAACCGGTTCCATCAGGTTCTAACCACTTCTGACCGGTTCCAAACCGGCTCTAACTGGTTTAGAACATCGGTGAGACCCGGTTCAAACCGGTTCCATCCGGGTTCAACCAGTTCTAAGCAGTTGTGGCCGGTTCCAAATCGGTTAGAACCGGTTTGGGCCATGGCGATTGCATGTCAAAAGTCCCTTGTGGACCGATTTATACTAGGTTTTCACCGCTTAAACCGTTTCAACCCGGTTAGAACCAGTTCAAACCGGTTCCATCTGGTTCTTACCAGTTCTGTCCAGTTCTGGCCGGTTACAAACCGGTTCTACCCGGTTGAGGACATGCTGATTTCATGTAACAAGACCTTTCTGGAAGGGGCTTAACCGGTTTCAACCTGGTCAAACCGGTTAGATCCGCTTCAAACCGATTCCATCTGGTTCTGACCGGTTGGGGCCGGTTCCAAACCGTTTCGAACCGGTTTGGGCCTTGACGATTGCATGTAAAAAGTCCTTTGTGGACCCATTTATACTAGGTTTTAACCGGTTTCAACCGGTTCAATCCGGTTAGAAACAGCTCAAACCGGTTCTGTCCGGTTCTAACCAGTTCTGACCAGTTCTCACCGGTTCCAAACCGATTCTCACCGGTTTCGGACATGAACATTTCATGTATCAAGTCATTTCTGGAATGGTTTTAAACGGTTTAAACAAGGTCAAAACGGTTAGAACCTGTTCCAACCGGTTCCATCCGGTTCCAACCAGTTCTAACCAATTGGGGCCGGTTCCAAACAGCTTCTAAACGTTTTGGGCCATGCCGATTGGATGTGAAAAGTCCCATGTGTCCTAATTATTGCTTGCTTTTAACCGGTTTAAACCGGTTCAAACCTTTAGAACCAGTTCCAACCCCTTTCATCCTGTTCTAACAAGTTCTAGCAAGATCTGAAGGTTCCAAACCGGTTCTAACCGGTTTATGACATGCCGATTTCATGAAACAAGACCTTTCTGGAAGGGTTTTTACCGGTTTAAACCGGGTCAAACCGGTTGAAACCGGTTCAACCCGGTTCCATCCGGTTCCAACCATTTCTAACCAGTTGGGGCCGGTTCCACACCTGTTTTATCCGGTTTCGGCCATGCCGATGCATGTAAAAAGTCCCTTGTCGACTAATTTATACTAGGTTTTAACCGGTTTAGACCGCTTCAAAACGGTTAGAACCAGTTCAAACCGTATCCATCCGGTTCTAACCACTTCTTACCAGTTCTTACCGGTTCCGAAACGGTTCTAACCGGTTTAGGACATGCCGATTTCATGTAACAAGTCCTTTCTGGAAGGGTTTTAACGGTTTAAACCGGGACAAACCGGTCAAAACCGGTTCCATCCTTTTCCAACCAGTTCTAACCAGGTGGGGCCAGTTCCAAACCGATTGCATGTAAAAAGTCATTTGAGGACCGATTTATACTAGGTGTTAACCGGTTCGAACCAGTTCGAACGGGTTCCATCCGGTTCCAACCAGTTCTGACCATTTCTGACCGGTTCCAAACCGGTTCAAATCTTTTAAAATCGTCCCAGGAGGGACTTGTTACATGAAATCGGCATGTCCTCAACCAGTTAGAACCGGTTTGTTACCATCCCCAACTGGCCAGGTCAGGTTGGAACCAGATGGAACCGGTTTGAATAGGTTCTAATCGATTTCAACCGGTTTACACCGGTTTCAACCTTGTATAAATCGGTCCGCAAAGGAATTTTTACATGCAATCGGAATGGCCTAAACCGGTTGGAACCGGTTTGGAACCGGCCCCAACTGGATAGAACTGGTTGGAACCGGATGGAACCGGTTTGAACCGGCTCTAACCGATTTGAACCGGTTCAAAACGGTTAGAACCCATCCTGAAAGGACCTGTTACATCAAAACTTCATGTCCTCATCCGGTTAGAACCGGTTCAGAACCGATGATACTGGTCAGAACTGGTTAGAACCGGATGTAACCAGTTTCATCCGGTTCAAACCGGTTAAAACCTAGTAGAAATCGTCCACAAAGGACTTTTTACATGCAATCGGCATTGCCTAGACCGGTTAGAACCGGTTTGGAACCGGCCCCAACTGGTTAGAACTGGTTGGAACCGAATGAATCCGGTTTAACCTTAGTTCTTACCGGCCTGTCCGGTTTAAACCGGATAACACCCTTGCAGAAATAACTTGATACATGAACTCGGCATGGCCTAAGCGCGATAGGACCGGTTTGGAACCGACCCCATCTGGTCAGAACTATTTAGAACCGGATGGAACCGGTTTGCACCGGTCAAAACCTAGTATTAATCGGTCCACAAAAACTTTTAACATGCAATCGGCATGGCCCCAACTGCTTATTGCTGGATGGAACTGGTTTCAACCGGTTCTAACTGGTTTGACCCGGTTTAAACCGTTAAAACCCTTTAATAAAGGACCTATTACATGCAATCGGCATTTCCAAACCGGTTAGAACCGGCTTGGCACCGGCCACAACTGGTCAGAACTGGTTGGAACCGGATGGAACGGGTTTGAACTGGTTCTAACAGGTCTGACCCGGTTTAAACCGGTTAAAATCCTTCCAGAAAGGACTTGTTACATGAAATCGGCATGGCCCAAACCGGTTAGAACCGGTTGGAACCAGCCCCAACCGGTTCGAGCTGGTTAGAACCGGATGGAAAAGTTTTGAGCTGGTTCTAACCTGTTTGAACAGTTTAAACCAGTTAAAACATGGTGTATAGCGCCCTTAAAATGACTTTTTACATGTAATCAGCATGTCCTAAGCCGGTTGGAACCGGTTTGGAACCGGCCCCTACTGGATAGAACTGGTTGAAAACGGATGCAACCGGCTTCAACCGGTTTGACCTGGTTTGATCCTGTTAAAATCCTTCCAAAGAGTACTTTTTACATGTGATCGCAATGTCCTAAATCGGTTAGAACCGGTTTGGAACCGCCCCAACTGGTTAGAATTGGTTGGAACCGGATGGAACCGGTTTCATCTTGTTTCACTCGGTTTAAAGCGGTTAAAATCCATCCTGACGGGACTTTTTACATGAAATCGGCATGTCCTATTCCGGTTAGAACTGATTTGGATCCGGCCCCAACTGGATAGGACTGGCTCGGACAGGACGGAACCGGTTTCAACGGATTTTAACCGCTTTCAACGGTTTAAAACTGTTAAAAACTAGTGTAAAGGGCTCCTAGAAAGTACTTTTTACATATAGTCGGCATGTCCTAAACCGGTTACGACCGTTTTGGAACCGGCCCCAACGAGTAAGAGCTGATTCGAACCGGATTGAACCGGTATGAACTGGTTCCAACCGGTTTGAACTGTTTGAACCGGAAAAAACATAATGCAATGCGCTACAAAATGGACTTTTTACAAGTAATCGCCATGTCCTAAACCGGTTAGAACGGGTTTGGTACCGGCCCCAACTGGCTAGAACTGGCTGGAATCGGATGGATCCGCTTTGATCCGGTTTGACTTGGTTTAAACCGGTTGAAATCCTTCCAGAAGGTAATTTTTAGATGAAATCGGCATATCCTAAACCGGTTAGAACCGGTTTGGAACCGGCCCCAACTGGTTGGACCTGGTTGGAACCGATTTGAACCGGTTTCACCTGGTTCTAAACGGGTTGAACCGTTTAAACCGGATTAAACCTGGTTTAAAGCGCTCCAAATAGGACTTTTTCCATGTAATCGGCATGTCATAAAAAACCGGTTACAACGGGTTTGGAACCGGCCCCAACTGGTCAGAACTGGTTCGAACCGGGTGGAACCAGTTTGAACCGGTTTGAGCTGTTTTAAACCGGTTAAAATCTTTCCAGAAAGGACATTTTAGATGAAATAGGCATGTTCTAAACCGTTTAGAACCGGTTTGGAACCGGCCCCAACTGGATAGAACTGGTTCAAACAGGATTGAACCTTTTTCAGTTGAATTTCATCGCTTTGAACCGGTAAAAACCGATTAAAACCTACTTGTAAAGCGCTCCAAAAGAAACGGTTTCACCTGCTTTAAACCGGTCAAAATCCTTCCAGATGGGAATTTTTACATGTAATCGGCATGTCCTAAACCGGTTAGAACCGGTTTGGAACCGACCCAAACTGGTGAGAACTGGTTGGAACAGGATGGAACCGGATTGAACTGGTTCTAACCCTTTTCAACCGATTTGAACCGGTTAAAACCTACTGTAAGGAGCTCCAAAAAGGACTTCTTGCATGTAATCGGCATGTCCTAAACCGATTAGAACCGGTTTGGAACTTACCCCAACTGGTTAGAGCTGGTTAGAACCGGATGGAACCAGTTTGAACTGGTTCTAAAAGATTTGAGCCGTTTAAACCGGTTAAAGCCTAGTGTGAAGCGCTCCAAAAAGTACTTTTTACATGTAATCGGCATGTACTAAACAGCATGGAACGGGTTTGGAACCGGCCCCAGCTGTTTAGCACTGGTTGGAACCAGCAGGAACCGGTTTCAACCGGTTTGACATGGTTTAAACCGGTTAATATCCTTCCAGAAGGTACTTTTTACATGACATCGGCATGTCCTCAACCGGATAGAACCGGTTTGCAACAGGCCCCAACTGGTTAGAAATGGTTCGAACAGGATGGAACCGGTTTGAACTGGTTCTAACCGCTTTGAACCGGTTTCAACCGGTTGAAATAAAGTGTAAAGAGCTACAAAAAGAACTTTATACATGCAATCGGCATGTCCTAAACCGGTTTGAACCGGTTTCGAACCAGGCCCAGCTCTAAAGAGCTGGTTCGGACCGGATGCAATTCGTTCGAACTGGTTCAAACCGGCTTGAACCGTTTAAACCGGTTAAAACCTAATGTAAAGCGCTCGAAACAGGACTTTTTACATGTAATCGGCGTATCCTAATCCGGTTAGAACGGGTTTGGATCCGGCCCCAACTGTTTAGAACTGGCTAGACCCGGATGGAACTGGAATGAACCGCCTTGACCTGGTTTAAACCGGTTAAAATCCTTCCAGAAGGGACATTTTACCTGAAATCGGCATCTCCTAAACCGGTTAGAACGAGTTAGGAAGCGGCCCCAACTGGGGAAAACTGGTGGGAACAAGATCGAACCGGTTACAACTGGTTCTATCCCCTTTGAACCGGTTTCAAACGGTTAAAACCTAGTGTAAAACGCTCAAAAAAGGACTTTTTACATGTAATCGGCATGTCCTAAACCGGTTAGAACGGGTTTGGGACCGGCTCCAACTAGTTAAAACTGGTTGGAACCGGAATGAACCGGACTGTCCTGGTTTGAACCGGTTACATTTGTTCCAGAAGGGAACTTTTGCATGTCATCGGCATGTCATAGACCGGTTAGAACGGGTCTGTAACCGGCGCCATCTGCTTAGTACTGGCTGGAAGCGGACGGAACCGGTTTGAACCGGTGTGACCTGCTTTAAACCTGTTAAAATCCTTCCAATAAGGACTTTTTACATGAAATCGGCATGTATGAAACCGATTAGAACTGGTTTGGAACTGGTCCCTACTGGTTAGAACTGGTTGGAACAGAATGAAACCGGTTTGAACTAATGCTAACCGCTTTGAACCAGACTAAATCTTTTAAAACCTAATGTAAAGCGCTCCAGAAAGAACTTTTTACATGTAATCGGCACGCCCTAAACCGGTTAGGACCGGTTTGGAACTGGCCCCAACAGGTTAGAGCTGGTTGGAACCGGATGGAACCGGTTTGAACTGGTTGTAACCGGTCTCAACGGTTTAAACCGGTTAAAACCTAGTGTAAAGCGGTCCAGAAAGTACTTTTTGCATGTAAAAGGCATGACCTAAACCGGTTAGAACCGGTTTGGAACCGGCCCCAACTGGTCAGAACTGGTTGTAACAGAATGGAACCTGTTTGAATTGGATCTAACCGCTTTGAACCGGTTTCGACTGGTTGAAACTTAGAGTAAGGCGCTCCAAAAAGGACTTTTTGCATGTAATCGGCATGTCCTAAACCGGTTAGGACGGGTTTGGAACCGGCTCCAACTAGCTAAAACTGGTTGGAACCGGAATGAACCGGACTGTCCTGGTTTACACCGGTTACAATCCTTCCAGAAGGGAATTTTTACATGTAATCGGCATGTCATAGACCGGTTAGAACGGGTCTGTAACCGGCGCCATCTGCTTAGGACTGGTTGGTAGCGGACGGTACCGGTTTGAACCGGTCTGATTTGCTTTAAATCTGTTAAAATCCTTCCAAAAAGGACGTTTTACATGAAATCGGCATGTATTAAACCGATTAGAACCGGTTTCGAACCGGCCCCTACTGGTTAGAACTGGTTGGAACAGAATGGAACCGGTTTCAACTGATTCTAACCGGTTTGAACCGGATTAAATCTTTTAAAACCTAATTTAAAGTGCTCCAAAAAGAACCTTTAACATGTAATCGGCACGCCATAAACCGGTTAGGACCGGTTTGGAACCGGCCCCAACAGGTTAGAGCTGGTTGGAACCGGATGGAACGGGTTTGAACTGGTTGCAACCGGTCTCAACAGTTCAAACCGGTTAAAACCTAGTGTAAAGCGGTCCAGAAAGTACTTTTTACATGTAAACGGCCCCAACTGGTTAGAACTGGTTGGAACAGAATGGAACCTGTTTTAATTAGATCTAACCGCTTTGAACCGGTTTAGACTGGTTGAAACCTAGAGTAAGGCGCTCCAAAAACGACCTTTTGCATCTAATCGGCATGTCCTAAACCGGCTAGAACCGGTTTGGAACCGGTCCCAACTGGGTAGAGCTGCTAGGAACCGGATTGAACCGGTCTGAACCGTTTTGACCTATTATAAACCGGTTCAAATTCTTCCAGAAGGAACTTTTTACATGAAATCGGAATGTCCTAAACCGGTTAGGACCGGTTTGCAACCGGCCCCAACTGGGTAGAAATGGCTGCAACAAGATGGACCGGTTTGAACTGGTTCGAACCGCTTTGAACCGGTTCAAACCGATTAAAACCTAGTGTAGAGCGCTCCTATAAGATCTTTTTACATGTCATCGGCATGTCCTACACCGGTCAGAACTGGTTGGGAACCGACCCCAACTGGCTAGAGCTGGTTGGAAACGGATGGAACCGGTTTGAACTGGTTCTGACCGGTTTCAACCGATTCAAAGGGTCAAG
The DNA here is from genome assembly GCA_016617855.1 of Megalonaias nervosa. Taxonomy (NCBI): domain Eukaryota; kingdom Metazoa; phylum Mollusca; class Bivalvia; order Unionida; family Unionidae; genus Megalonaias; species Megalonaias nervosa. The sequence goes on along the minus strand of JAECUM010030559.1, from coordinate 17,301 downwards.
ACCTAGTGTAAAGCGGTCCAAGAAGGACTTTTTACATGTAAATGGCATGTCGGAGACCGGTTATATCGGGTTTGGTACCGGTCCCAACTGGTTAGCACTGGTTGGAACCGGATTAGGCCGGTTTGAACCGGTTTGAATTGGTTCTAACCGGTTTGAACCGTTTAAACCGGTTAAAGCCTAGTGTATAGCGCTCCAGAAAGGACTTTTTACATGTAATCGGCATGTCCTAAACCGGTTAGAACCGGTTTGGAACCGGCCCCAACTGGTTAGAACTGGTTGGAACCGGATGGATCCGGTTTGACCTGGTTCTAACCGGTTTGAGCAGTATAAACCGGTGAAAACCTAGTATAAGGCGCTCCGCTTTGCAACCCTTCCCAACTGGAAAGAGCTGGTTGGAACCGGATGGAACCGGTTTGAACTGGTTCTAACCGGTATGAACCGTTTACACCCGTTAGAAACTAGTGTAAAGCTACCCAAAAAGGACTTTTTACATGTAAGCGGCATGTCCTAAACCGGTTGGAACGGTTTTGAAACCGATCCCAACTGTTTAGATCTGGCTGGATCCGGATGGAACCGGTTTCAACCGCTTTGTCCTGGTTTAAACCGGTTAAAATATTTCCGGAAAGATCTTTTTACATAAACTCGGCATGTCCTAAACCGGTTAGAACCATTTTGGAACCGGCCCCTACAGGTTAGAGCTGGTTGAAACCGGATGGAACCGGGTTGGACTGGTTGTAACCGGTCTGTACAGTTTAAACCGGTTAAAACCTATTGTAAAGCGCTCCAAAAAGGACTTTTTACATGTAAACTGCATGTCCTAAACCAGTTAGAACCGGTTTGGAACCGGCCCCACCTGGTTAGAACTGGTTGGAACAGGATGGATCCGGCTTGAACTGCTTCTAACCGCTCTGAACCGGTTTAGACCGGTTAAAACCTAGTATAAAGCGCTCCAAAAATTACATTTTACATGTAATCGACATATCCAAAACCGATTAGAACCGGTTTCGAACCGGCCCCAACAGGTTAGAGCTGGTTGGAACCGAATGGAACCGGTTTGAACTGGTTGTAACCTGTTTGAACAGTTTAAACCGGTGAATACCTAGTGTAAGGCGCTTTATATGTAAACGGCATGTCCTAAACCGGTTAGAACCGGTTTCGAACCGGCTCCAACTGGTTAAAACTCGTTGGAACAGGATGCAACCGGTTTGAACTGGTTCTTACCGGTTTGCACTGGTTAAACCGGTTAAAACCTAGTGTAAAGCGCCCCAAAAATGACTTTTTACATGTAATCGGCATGTCCTAAACCGGTTAGAACGGGTTTTGAACCGGACCAACTGGTCAGAACTGATAGGAACCGGATCAACCGGTTTGAGATGGTTTCACCTAGTTCATATCGGTTAAAACCCTTCCAGCAGGGACTTTTTACATTAAATCGGCATGTCCTAGACTTGTTCGAAACGCTTTGGACCTGGCCGCAACTGGCTTGAGCTGGTTGGAACCGAATAAAACCTTGTGTAAAGCGCTCCAAAAAGGACTTTTAACATGTAATCGGCATGTCCTAAACCGGTTGGAACGGATTTGGAAACGGCACTAACTGTTTAGAACTGGTTGGAAGCGGATGTAACCGGTTTGAACCGGTATCACCTGCTTTAAAACGGTTAAAATCCTTCCAGAAGGTACTTCTTACATGAAATGGGCATGTAGTAAACCGGGTTAGAACCGGTTTGCAACCGGCCCCAACTGGATAAAACTGGATGGAACAGGATGGAACCGGTTTATACTGGTTCTAACCGCTTTGAACCAGTTTAAACCGGTTAAAACCTAGTGTAAAGTGTTCCAATCTACACTCTTTTCATGCAATCGGCATGTCCTAAACCGGTTAGAACCGGTTTGGATAAGGCCCCAACTGCACAGAACTAGCTGGAACTGGATGGATCTGGTTTGCACTGGTTCTAACCGCTTTGAACCGGTTTAAACCCGCTAAAACCTAGTGTAAAGGTCTCCAAAATGGAATTTCTATATGCAATCGACATTCTCTTGAACCGGTTAGAACCGGCTTGGAAACGGCTTCAACTGGTTAAAGCTGGTTGGAATCAGATGGAACCGGTTTCAACTGGTTCTGACCGATTTGAACCGTTTAAACAGTTTAAAACCATGGGTAAAGCGCTCCAAACAAGACTTTTTACATGTAATCGGCATGTCCTAAACCGGTGAGAACGAGTTGTAACCGGCCCCAACTGGTTAGAACAGGTTGGAGCCGGATGGATCCGGTTTGAACCGGTTTCACCTGGTTTAAACCAGTTAAAATCCTTCCAAGAGGAACTCTTTACATGTAATCAGCATGTCATAAACCGGTTTGAACTGGTTTGGAACCGGCCCCACCTACCTAGAACTGGTTCGAACAGGATGGAACCGGTTTTAACTGGTTCTAACCTGTTTCAACCGTTTAAACCGGTTGAACCCAGTGTAAAGCGGTCCAAAAAAGACTTGTTACATGAAATCAGCATGTCCTAAACCGGTTAGAACGGGTTTCCAACCGGCCCCAAACTGGTGAGAACTGGTTGGTACCGTATGGAACCGGTTTCCACCGGTTTGACCAGGTTTAAACCGGTTAAAATCCTTGCAGATGGGACTTTTTACATGAAACCGACATGTCCTAAACCGGTTAGAACCGGTTTGCAACCGGCACGAACTGATCAGAACTGGTTGGAACAGGACTAGACCGCTTTCAACTGGTTCTAACCGCTTTGAACCGGTTTGAACCGGTTGAAACCTAGCATAAAGCGCTATAAAAAGGGCCTTTTACATCTAATCCGCATGTCCTAAACCAATTCCAACCGGTTTGGAACCGGCCCCAACTGGAAAGAGCTGGTTCGATCCGAATGGAGCCGATTTGAACTGGTTCTAACCGGTTGAAACCTAGTGTAAAACGGTCCAAAAAGAACTTTTTACATGTAATCGGCATGTCCTAACCCGGTTAGATCGGGTTTGAAACCTGCCACAACTGAAAAGAACAGGTTGGAACCGGACGGAACCGGTTTGAACCGGTTTAACCTAGTTCAAACCGGATAAAATCCTTCCAGAAGAAACTTTTTACATAAAATCGGCATGTCCTAAACCGGTTACAACCGGTTTCGAACCGGCTCCAACTTGTGAGAACTCGTTGGAACAGGATGGAGCCGGTTTGAGCTGGATCTATCCGCTTTGAACCGGTTTTAGCCGGTGAAAACCTAGTCTAAAACGCTCCAAAAAGGAATTTTTACATGTAGTCGGCATGTCCTAAAACAGTTAGAACGGGTTTGGAACCGGCCCCAACTGGTCAGAACAGGTTGGAACCGGATGAAACCGGTTTCAACCGATTTGACGTGGTTTAAACCGGTTAAAATCCTTCCAGAATGTACTTTTTACATGACATCGGCGTGTCCTAAACCGGTTAGAACGGGTTTGGATCCGGCCTCAACTAGTTAGAACAGGTTGGAACAGGATGGAACCGGTTTCAGCTGGGTCTAACTGCTTTGAACCGGTTCAATCCGGTTAAAACCTAGTGTAAACATCTCCAGAAAGGGCTTTTTTCATATATTCGGCATCTCCAAAACCGGTTAGAACCGGTTTGGAACCGGCCCCAATTGGTTAGAGCTGGTTGGAAGCGGATGGAACCGCTTTGAACTGATTCCAACCGGTCTGAACCATTTAAACCGGTTAAAAAATAGGGTAAAGCGCTCAAAAAAGGACTTTTCACAAGTAATAGGCATATCCTAAACCGGTTAGAACGGGTTTGGAACCGGCCCCGACTGGATAGAACTGCTTGGAACCGGATAGAACCGGTTTAAACCGGTTTGACCTGGTTTGCACCGATTAAAATCCTTCCAGAAGTTACCTTCTACATGTAATCGCCCGGTTAGAAAAGGTTTGGAACCGGCCCCAAATCGTTAGTACCGGCTGGAAACGGGTGGAATGGGTTTCAACTGGTTCTAACCGCTTTGAACGGTTTAAACCGGTTAAAACCTATTGTAAGGAGCAAAAAAAAGGACTTTTCCACGTAATCGGCATGTTCTAAACTGGTTAAAACCGGTTACGAACCGGCCCCAACTTGTTAGAGCTGGTTGGAACCGGATGCAACCGCGTGGAACCGGTTTGAACTGGTTCTAACCGGTTTGAACCGTTTAAACCGGTTAAAACCTAGTGTAAAGCCCTCCAAAAAGGAATTTTTACATGCAATAGGCATGTCCTAAACCGGCTAGAACCGGTTTGGAACCGGCCCCTACTGGTTAGGGTAGGTTGGAAGCGGATAGGACCGGTTTGAACCGGTTTGACCTTCTTTAAACCGGTTAAAACCCTTCCAGAAAGGACTTTTTACATGAAATTGGCATGTCCTAAACCGGTCAGAACCGCTTTGGAACCGGCCCCTACTGGTTAACACTGCTTGAAACCGGTTAAAATCCTTCCAGAGGGCAATTTGTACATGAAATCGGCGTGTCCTAAACCGGTTAGAACCGGTTTGGAACCGGCCCCAACTGTTTACAACTTGTCATTGAGGATGGAACCGGTTTGAACTGGCTCTAACCGGTTTGAACTGGTTTAAACAGGTTGAAACCTAGTGCAAAGCGGTCCAAAAAGGACTTTTTACATGTAATCGGCATGTCCTAAACCATTTGGAACCGGCCCCAAACTGGTTACAGCTGGTTGGAACCGGATCGAACCGGTTTGAACTGGTTCTAAAAGGATTGAACCGGTTAAAACCGTTTCAAAATGGTTAAAACCTAGTGTGAAGCGCTCCAAAACGGACTTTTGACATGTAATCGGAATCTCCGGTTTCGAACCGTCCTCAACTGGATAGAACTGTTTGGAACAGAATGGAAGCCGTTTGAACTGGTTCTAACCGCTTTGAACCGGTTTAAACCGGTTGAAACCTAGTTTAAATAGCTAAAAAAAAGGACTTTTTAACATGCAATGGAAACGTTTGAACCGCTTTGACCTGATTTTAACCACTTACTATCCTTCAAGAATGGACTTTTTACATGATATCGGCATGTACTCAACCGGATAGATCCGGTTTGGAACCGGACCCAACTGCTTAGATCTGGTTGGAACCGGATGGAACCGGTTTCAGTCGGTTTGACCTGGATTAAACCGGTTAAAAACCTTCCAGAAGGATCTTTTTACCTGAAACCGGCATGTCCTAAACCGGTTAGAACTGGTTTGGAACCGGCCCCAACTGGTTAGAACTGGTTCGAACAGGATGGAACCGCTTCGAAATGGTTCTAACCGCTTTGAACCGGTTTAAACCGGTTAAAACCAAGTTTGAAGAGCTCCAAAAAGGACTTTTTACATGTAATCGGCATGTCCTAAAGTGGTTAGAACGGGTTTGGAACCTGCCCCAACTGATTAGCACTGGTTGGAACCGGATGGAACCGGTTTGAACCGGCTTGACCTCGTTTGAAACGGTTAAAATCTTTCAAGAATCTACTTTTTATATGAAATCGGCATGTTCTAAACCGGTTAGAACCGATTTGGAACATGCCCCAACTACGTAGATCTGATTGGAATACGACTGATCCGGTTTGAACTGCTTCTGACCGCGTTGAGCAGGTTCAAACCGGTTAAAACCTAGTGTAAAGCGCTCCAGAAAGGACTTTTCACATGTAATCGGCAAGTCCTAAACCGGTTAGAACCAATTTGGAACCGGCCCCAACTAGTTAGGACTGGTTGGATCAGGATGGAACCGGTTTCAACTGGTTCTAACCGCTCTGAACCGGTTTACACCATTTAAAACCTAGTCTAAATAGCTCCAAAAAGGACCTTTTACATGTAATCGGCATGTCGTCAACCGGTTGGAACGGGCTTGGATCCGGCCCTCACTCATTAGAACTGGTTGGAACCGGATGGAACCGGTTTGAACCGGTTAAAACCCTTCCAGAAAGTACTTCTTACATGAAATCGGCATGTCCTAAACCGGACAGAACCGTTTTGGAACCCGCCCCAACTGGTTAGAACTGGTTGGAATTGGATCGAACCGGTTTGAACTGGATCTGACCGACTCCAACCGTTGCAAACCGGTTCAAACCTAGTGTAAAGCGTCGCAAAGAGGGCTTTCTACATGTAATCGGCATAGCCTAAACCGGTTAGAACCGGTTTTGAACCGGCCCCAACTGGTTAGAACTGGTTGGAACCAGATGGAAGAGGTTTGAACCGGCTCCAACCTGTCTCAACCGGCGTAAAGATGTTCAAATCAAGCGTGAAGCTCTCCAAAAAGAACTTTTTACATGTAATCGGCATGGCCTAAACCTGTTAGGACCGGTTTCTTACCGGCCCAAACTGGTTAGAACTTTTCGGAACCGGATGAAACCGGTTTGAACCGGTTTGACCTGGTTTAAACCGAAAAAAACCCTTCCAGAAGGGACTTTTTACATGAAATAAACATGTCCTAAACCGGTTGGAACCTGTTTGGAACCAACCCCAACTGGACAGAACTCGTTGGAACCGGATGGAACCGGTTTCAACTGTTTCTAACCGGTTTCAACAGGTGTAAACCGTTTAACACGTAGTGAAAAGTTATCAAAAAAGAACAATTTACATGAAATCGGCATGGCCTAAACCGGTTTGAACCGGTTTGGAACCGGCTCCAACTGGTTATAACTGGTTGTAACCGGATGGAACCGTTTTGAACCGGTTCTAACCGGTTTTAACCGGTGTAAACCGGTTAAAACCTAGAGTAAAGCGCTCCGAAAAGGACTTTTTGCATGTAGTCGGCATGGCCTAAATCGGTTTCAACCGGCCCCATCTGGTTAGAAATGGTTCGAACCGGATGGAAGCGGTTTGACCTCGCTCCAACCGGTCTCAACCGGTGTAAAGCCGTTCAAACCTTGCGTGAAGCTCTCCAAAAAGGACTTTTTACATGTACTGGCCCAAACTATTTACAGCTGGTTGGATCCGGATGGAACCGGTTTGAACTGGTTCTAACCGGTTTGAACCGGTCTAAACCGGTTAAAACCTAGAGTAAGGCGCTCCAGAAAGGATTTTTTTACATGTAATCGGCATGGCCTAGATCTGTTTGAACCGGTTTTGAACCGGCCCCATCTGGGAAGAACTGCTTGGAACCGGTTGGAAGCGGATTGTCCTTGCTCCAACCGGTCTCAACCGATCTAATGCGGTTCAAATCAAGCGTGAAGCTCTCCAAAATGGACTTTTTACATGTAATCGGCATGGCCTAAACCGGTTAGGACCGGTTTGATCCTACCCCAACTGCTTAGATCTGGTTCGAACTGGACGTAACCGATTTCAACCGGTTTGACCCGGTTTCAACCGTTTAAAACCCTTTCAGAAAGGACTTTTTACATTAAATCGGCATGTCCTAAATCGGATAGAACCAGTTTGGAACCGGCCCCAACTGATCAGAACTGGTTGAAACCGGATGGAACCGGTTTCAGCTCGTCCTAACCGGTTTGAACAGGTGTAAACCCGTTAAAACCTATCGTACTTTGCACCAAAGCGGAACTTTTACATGTAATCGAAATGGCCTATACCGGTTAGAACCCGCTTGGAACCGTCCCCAACTGGTTAGAACTAGTTGGAACTGGATGGAACCGTTTTCAACCGGTTTGCCCTGCTTGAAACCGGTTAAAATCCTTTCAGAATGGGCTTTTTACATGAAATCGGCATGTTCTCAACCGGGTAGAACCGGATTGGAACCTCCCCAACTGGTTAGAACCGGTTGTACCGGAGAGAACTAGTTTGAACTGGTTCTTACCAGTTTGATCCGGTGTAAACCGGTAAAAACCTAGTGTAAAGAGATCCAAAAAGCACATTTTACATGTAATCGGCATGTCTTAAAACGATTAGAATCGGTTTCGAATCGGACCCAACTGGTTAGAGCTGGTTGGAACCGGATGGAACCTGTTTAAACTGGTTCAAACCGGTTTGAACCGTTTGAACCGGTTAAAAATTAATGTTATGCGCTGATAAAGGACGTTTTACATGTAATCGGCATGTCCTAAACCGGTTGGAAAGGGTTTGGAACCGGTGCCAACTGCTTAGAACTGGTTGGAACCGGATGGAAATGGTTTGAGCCGGTTTCACCTGGTTCAAACCGGTTAAAATCCTTCCAGAAGGGAATTTTTACATGAAATCGGCGTGTCCTACACCAGTTAGAACCGGCTTAGAACCTGCCCCAACTGGTCAAGACTGGTTCGAACAGGATGGAACCGGTTTGAAATATTTCTAACCGCTTGCAACCGGTTCAAACCGGTTAAAACCTAGTGTAAATTGCTCCAAAAAGGACTTTTAACATGTAATCGGCATGTCTTAAAGGGGCTAGAACGGGTTTCAACCGGCTCCAACTGGTTAGAGCTGGCTGTAACCGGTTGGAACCGGTTTCATCCGGTGTGACCTGGTTTAAACCGGTTAAAAACCTTCCAGACGGGACTTTTCACATGAGACCGGCATGTCCTAAACCGGTTGCAACCGGTTTCGAACCGGCCTCAACTGGATAGAACCATTTGGAACAGGATGGAACCGGTTTGGACTGGTTCTAACCGCTTAAACCGATTTAAATCGGTTAAAGCCTACTGTAAAGCACTCAAAAAAGAACGTTTTACATGTGATCGGCATGTTCTAAACCGGTGACATAGCGTTTGGAACCGGCGCCAACTGGTTAGACCTGGTTGAAACCGGCTGGAACCAGAATCAAATGCTCGGGTCTTATTTGAACCGGATGGATCCGGAAGGAACCGGATTGAACCGGTTTGAGCCGCTTGAAGCCGGTTAAAAACCTGTCTAATAATGACTTAAGACATTACATCGACCTGGAATGAACGGGTTTGAACCTGTTTAGAGCCAGAATCAACTTGTCGGGACTGGTTTAAACCGGATGGAACCGGTTTGAGCCTCTTGAGACCGGTTACAACCTGTCAAATATTCATTTAAGACATAAAATCGGCCTGGAATAAACCGGTTTTAACTGGTTTTGAACCAGAATCAACTGGTCGGGACTGGTTTGAACCGGATTGAACCGGTTTGAGCCGCTTGAAATCGGTTCAAACCTGTCCAATAATGATTTAACACATAAAATCGGCCTGGAATAAACCGGTTTAAACTGATTTTGATAATTAATCAACTGGTCGGGACTCGTTTGAACAGGATGGAACCGGATTAAACCGGTTTAAGCCGCTTGAAATCTGTTAAAACCATTCCATTACTGATTTCAGACATAAAATCCGCCTGGAATAAACCGGTTTGTATTGGTTTTGAACCAGAATCAACTGGTTGGGACTGGTTTGAACCGGATGGAACCGATGTGAACCAGATTGAACCGGTTTGAGCCGTCTCAGACCGAATAAAACCTGTCAAATATTGATTTAAGACATAAAATCGGCCTGGAATTAACCGGTTTGAAGTGGTTTTGAACCAGAATCAACTGGTCGGGACTGGTTTTGAACCGGATGCAACAGACTTGAACCGGTTTGAACCGGTTTGAGCCGCTTGAAACAGGTTAAAACATCTCTAAATATTGATTTAAGACATAAAACCGGTCTGAAATAAACCGGTTTGAACTGGTTTTGAAAATGAATCAACTGGTCGGGACTGGTTTGAACCGGATGGAACCGGATTAAACCGGTTTAAGCCGCTTGAAATCGGTTAAAACCTGTCCATTAATGATTGCAGACATAAAATCCGCCTGGAATAAACCGGTTTGCACTGGTTTTGAACCAGAATCAACTAGTCGGGACTTGTTTGTACCGGATGGAACGGGTTTGAACAAGATTGAGTCGCTCGAAACCGGTTTAAAAGTGCCAAATATTGATTGAAGACATAAAATCGGCCTGAAATAAACCCTTCTGAACTGGTCTTGAAAGAGAATCAACAGGTCGGGACTGGTTTGAACCGGATGGAACCGGTTTGAACCAGATTGAACTGGCCTGAGCCGCTTGAAACCGGTTAAAACCTTCAAATATTGACTTAAGACATAAAATCGGCCTGGAATAGACCGGTTTGAACTGGTTTCGAACCAGAATCAGCTGAACAGAATGGAACCGGTCTGTACCGGATTCAACCGATTTCAACCGCTTAAGACCTGTTTAAACCTGTCTATTACTGATTTCATAACTATAATCGGCCTGGAATAACCCAGTTTGAACTGGCTTTCAACCAGAATCAACTGGTCGGGACTGGTTTCAATCGGATGGAACCGGTTTGAACCAGATTTAACCGGTTTTAGCTGCCTAAGACCGGTCATATCCTGCCCTATAATGATTTGTGACCTACATGGAATAAACCGCTTTCAATTCGATTTCAACCAGAATCAACTTGTCGCAACAAGTTTGAACCGGATTGAACCGGTTTGAGCCGCATGAAACCGGTTAAAACCTGTCCAATAATGACTTAAGTCATAAAATCGGCATCAACAAACCGTTTTGAACTGGTTTTCAACCAGAATCATCTGGTCGCAACCTTTTTAAAATGGGATTGAACCGGTTGAACCGGTTCCCACCGGATTGAACCTGTCTGAGCCGCTTGAAACCGGTTAAAACCTGTCCAATAATGATTTAAGACATAATATCGCCCTGGCATGAACCGGTTTCAACTGGTTTTGATAAAGAATCAACTGGTCGGGACTGGTTTGAACCGGATGGAACCGGATTGAACCGGTTTAAGCCGCTTGAAATCGGTTAAAACCATTCCATTAACGATTTCAGACATAAAAACTGCCTGGAATAAACCGGTTTGAACTGGTTTTCAACCAGAATCAACTGGTTGGGACTGGTTTGAACCGGATGGAAGGGGTTTGAACCAGACGGAGCCGCTTGAAACCGGTTGAAACCTGTCAAATATTCATTTAAGACATGAAATCGGCCTGAAATAAACCGGTTTGCACTGGTTTTAAAGGAGAATCAACTGGTCGGGACTGGTTTGAACCGGATGGAACCGGTTTGAACCAGATTGAACTGGTTTGAGCCGCTTGAAACCGGTTCAAACCTGTCCAACATTGATTTAAGACATAAAATAGGAATGGAATTGACCGGTTTGAACTGGTTTTGAACCAGAATCAACTGCTCGGGACTGGTTTGGACCCGGTGTAACCGGTTTCAACCGGATCGATCCGGTCTGAGCCGCTTGAAACCGGTTAAAACCTGTCAAACGATGATTTAAGACATAAACTAGGCCTGGAATAAACCGGTTTGAACTGGTTTTGAACCAGAATCAACTGGTCGGGACTGGTTTGACCCGGGTGGAACCTGAGTCAACCGGTTTGAGCCGCTTGAAACCGGTCCAAACCTGTCAAATATTGATATAAGACATAACATCGGCCTGGAGTAAACCGGTTTCAACTGGTTTTGAACCAGAATCAGAATCAACTAGTCGGGACTGGTTTGAACCGGATGGACCCGGATTTAACCGGTTTGAGCCGCTTGAGACCGGTTAAAACCTGTCAAATTTTGATTTGAAAAATAGAATCGGCCTGGAATAAACCGGTTTGAACTGGTTTTGAACTAGAATCAACTGGTCGGGACTGGTTTCAACCGGATGGAACCGCTTTGAACCGGATTGAACCGTTTTAAGCCGCTTTGAACCGGTCGAAAGCTGTCAAATTTTGATTTAAGATATAAAATCGTCCTGCAATAAACCGGTTTGAACTGGTTCTGAGGATCCGGATGCAACCGGTTTGAACCGGATTAAACCGCCTTCATCCGCTTGAAACCGGTTAAAACCTGTCAAATATTCAGTTAAGACATAAAATCGGCCTAGAATAAACCGGTTTGAACTGGATTCTAACCAGAATCAACTGGTCGGGACTGGTTTGAACCGGATGGAACCGGTGTGAGCCGCTTGAAACCGGTGAAACCCTGTCCAATAATGATTTGAGACATAAAATCGGCCTGGAATAAACCGGTTTTAACTCATTTTCTACCAGAATCAACTGGAGACTGGATTGAACCGTATGGAACCGGTTTGAGCCGGATTCACCCGGTTTGAGCCGCTTGAAACCTGTTAAAACCTCTCCAATAATGATTTAAGACAAAATCGGCCTGGAATGAACCGGTTTGAACTGGTTGTGAACCTGAATCATCTGGTCGGGAATGGTTTGAAGCGGATTGAACCGGTTTGACCCGCTTGAAAGCGGTTAAAACCTGTCCAATAATGATTTAAGACATAAATTCGGCCTGGAATAAACCGGTTTGAACTGGTTCAGAGCCAGAATCAACTGGTCGGGACTTTTTGAACCGGATGGAACCGGTTTGATCATGATGGAACCGGTCTGAGCCGCTTAAAACCAGTTAAAACCTGTCCAGTAATGATTTAAGACATAAAATCGGCCTGGAATAAACCGGTTCGAACTGGGTTTGAACCAGAATCATCTGGTCGGGACTGGCTTGAACCGGATGGAACCGGTTTGAACCGGATTGAACCGGTTTGAGGCCCTTGAAACCGGTTTAAACCTGTCTAGTAATGATTTAAGTCATACAATCCGCCTGGAATAAACCGGTTTGAACTGGTTTTGAACCAGAATCAACTGCTTGAGAGTGGTTTGAACCTGATGGAACCGGTCTGTACCGGATTCAACCGATTTCAACCGCTTAAGACCTGTTGAAACCTGTCTATTACTGATTTCATAACTACAATCGGCCTGGAACAACCGGTTTGAATTGGTTTTCAACCAGAATCAACAGGTCGGGACTGGTTTCAATCGGATGGAACCGGTTTGAACCGGATTGAACCCGTTTTAGCTTCTTAAGACCGCTTATATCCTGCCCTATAATGATTTGTGACCTACATGGAATAAACCGGATTCAACTGGTTTTCAACCAGAATCAACTTGTCGCAACAGGTTTGAACCGGATTGAACCGGTTTGAGCCGCATGAAACCGGTTTAAACCTGTCCAATAATGATCTAAGTCATAAAATCGGCATGAACAAACCGGTTTGAACTGGCTTTCAACTAGAGTCAACTGGTCTTAACTGTTTTGAACCGGATGGAACCTGTAAACGGTTTGTACCGGACTGAACCTGTTTGAACCGCTTGAGACCGGTTGAAACCTGTCCAATAATGACTTAAGACCTGCAATCGGCATGGAATAAACCGGTTTATGCTCGTTTTCAACCAGAATCAACTGGTCGCAACTTTTTTAAAATGGGATTGAACCGGTTGAACCGGTTTGAACCGGACTTAACCGGTTTGAGCCGCTTGAAACCGATTGAAATCTATCCAATAATGATTTCAGACATAAAATTGGCATGGAATAAACCGGTTTGAACTGGTTTTCAACCAGAATCGACATTTTGGGACTGTTTTGGACCGGATGGAACCGGTTTGAACTGTATTGAACCGGTCTGAGTTGCTTGAAACCGATTGAAACCTGTCCAATAATGATTTAAGACATACAATCGGCCTGGAATAAACCGGTTTGAACTGGTTTTGAACCAGAATCGTCTGGTCTGGACTGGTTTGAACCGGACTGAACCGGTTTCAGTCGCTTGAAACTGGTTTAAACCTGTCCAATAATGACTTAAAACATAAATTCGGCATGGAATATACCGGTTTGAACTGGTTTTCAACCAGGATCAACTGGTCGGAACTGGTTTGAACCGGATGGAACCGGTGTGTACCTGATTGACCCGGTTTGATCTGCTTGATACCGGCAGAAACCTGTCCATTAATGCTTTTAGGCCTACATTCGGCATGGAATAAACCTCTTTGAACTGGTTTTCAACCAGAATCAACTGGTCGCAACTGGTTTGAACCTTATTTAACCGGTTTGAGCGGCTTCAAACCGGTTAAGACCTGTCCAATAGTGATTTAAGACATAAAATCGGCATGGAATGAACCGGTTTGAACTGGTTTTCAACAAGAATCAACTGGTTGAGACTAGTTTGAACAGGATTGAACCGGTTTCAGTCGCTTGAAACTGGTTTAAACCTGTCCAATAATGATTTAAGTCATAAAATCGGCATGGAATATATCGGTTTGAACTGGTTTTCAACCAGAATCAACTGGTCCGAAATGGTTTTAACCGGATGGAACCGGTTAGTACCGGATTGGCCCGGTTTGAACAGCTTGATACCGGCTGAAACCTGTCCAATAATGATTTTAGACCTACAATCGGCATGGAATAAACATCTTTGAACTGGTTTTCAACCAGAATCACCTGGTCGCAACTGGTTTGAACCTTATTGAGCCGGTTTGAGCGGCTTGAAACCGGTTAAGGCCTGTCCAATAATGATTTAAGATATAAAATCGGCATGGAATGAACCGGTTTGAACTGGTTTTGAACCAGAATCAACTGGTTCGAACTGGTTTGAACCGGATGGAACCTGTAACGGTTTGTACCGGACTGAACCGGTTTGAACCTCTTCAGACCTGTTAAAACCTGTCCAATAATGATTTGAGTCCTGCAATCGGCATGCAATAAACCGGTGTGAACTGGTTTTGAACCAGAATCAACTGGTCGCAACTGGTTTGAACCTGATGGAACCGGTTGAACCGATTTATACCGGATTGAACCGGTTTGAGCCGCTTGAAACCGATTAAAATCTGTCCAATAATGGTTTCAGACATAAAATCGGCATTGAATAAACCGTTTTGGACTGGTTTTCAACCAGAATCAACTGCTTGGGACTGTTTTGAACCGGATGGATCCGGTTCGAACCGGATTAAACCGGTCTGAGTCGCTTGAAACCGATTAGAACCTGTCCAATAATGATTTAAGACATAAACTCGGCATGGAATAAACCGGTTTCAATTGGTTTTCAACCAGAATCAACTGGTCGGAACTGGTTTGAACCGGTTTTAACCGGTTTGTACCGGATTGAACCGGTTTGAAACGACTGAAACGGTTAAAACCTGTCAAATAAAGTTTTGATTCATACAATCGGCTTGGAATCATCTGGTCGGGACTGGTTTGAACCGGATGGAACCAGTTTGAACCGCTTAAAACCGGTTAAAACCTGTCCAATAAAGATTTAAGACATAAAATCTGCATGGAATAAACCAGTTTGAACTGGTTTTCAACAGAATCAACTGGTCGGAACTGGTTTGAACCGGATTGAACCGGTTTGTACCGGATTGAACCGTGTTTTGCAACTTTTAACCGGTTAAAACCGGTCCAATAATGATTTAAGACATGCAATCTGCAAGGAATGAACCCTTTTGAACTGGTTTTCAACCAGTAACAACTGGTCTGAACTGGTTTAAACCGGATGGAACTGGTTTGAACCGGGTTGAATGGATTGAACCGGTTTGATCCGCATAAAACCGGTTAATACCTGTCCAATGAAGATTTTAGACGTATAATCGCAGGTTAGATACCCTTCCATACGACCTTGGCGCGACTGTCTCATTGTCTTTGGGAATTGTACTCAGCTCACATTTTCGCAGCATAATATATCAAATGATGCGTTAAATATACCGTAAAAACAAACAAACCAAAAAGAAATAATAATTTCGCAGTGACATTAAACTATTAAACTACACAGGGGACGAAAACAAAAACCTATGTCAAACAAACAAATATCTAACTTTTCAAAGTGAGATTTAAACCAAATCTAGAACAAAGCAACCTGTCACCAAAAGTGAACGCAACACACTGTCTCTCATATTTAATGACCCGGAGTTGTGTACATTATGTACTACATGTCTTTATTCTAGTGATGGACACTAACATTACCTACGCGCAAGCAAGGAGGGGATAACTCTAATATGCTTGTGAAAAATTAACGTTAGGCCCTGTGTTAAAGTGAAAACGTCTTGCATGGAATTATTCGTTTTTAAGTTACGTAAATTCCCCAAATTTTGCGTATCTGGCATTATTTTAATTTTAACGCGCGTTTTAAGGCAGCAAGGGAACTACGAATTATTTAGATTGCATGTTACCCTCTTATTCGGCCAAATACGCTCTCTACACTAAATTTCTAGAAAGAGCAACAATTTTACTATTTTTTAAGACTTTTTAAAAAATTTTAGCTGATGAGTTTTCCATGAAATTAAGTTTTGAATGAAGTGGGTCAGAAGTGTAATCCAAACCGGAATATGCACTGCCAGGATGACGGAAGTAGTAACGGTACTTAGTGACGTCATTCTCAAGGCCCGAAAATGTTACACTGCAAATTTATATCAACCTTTGACTAAAATCGGCACACCATACGGCAGATTCACAACTTTTTAAACACTTGATACGCAATTTTAATAGGACTGATCACCAGCTTGCGAACTGGACTGCTACTTTGGCGATTTTCAGCTCCAACCTACATTTTTATAAATACGACTTAACCCTTCGCCATCTTGCCAAATTGTCGTTTAGTCTCAATTTTTAATTTGCTACTCAGTATTTGGAAGATATATCGGTGAAATTGAAACACTGCATAGTAACGCGCATTTTGCATTTCTGATTCACACGGATTATGCTAATATTTTGGAGCAAATCAAAGCGATGTGAATCCTGATGTACAATCAGCGTCCATTTCCTCCAATTGCCGTAGGTAGAAAAAAATTTGAATACATGTTTGAATTGTCTATTTTTATTTACTCTTATAAATTCATAAATATCTTAATATTTATAAAGTTTAGGGCATTATTATAAAAAATGTTTCCATTCTTTTACATTTTTCAAATTCCCGATTGCTTAGGAAAAAACCGTTGATCTCCAAAGGAGTTAATGTTACAGCCTGAAAACGCGTTTTTCAAAACACCTTGCGCATAGCTACTGACATTTACCCGCATCATGAAGTAGCAATATGCTCTATAGTCTATGACCCGATTTGCAGTTATGTGGGCCATCTAAGAATCATTCTCAAACAATTTTTATCCCGGAAATTATATTTTTCGCTCAGTATTCTATGCTGTATAGCACGTTTCTAATTCTAGTAACCAGGTCAGTCGTCCAAACATTTGATAACGATTATCTCGTTTTAAAAGAATTCCATCCAATCTTTACCCCATCATTCATTCATTAAATCAGTCAGTCTGTCAATTAGTGTTAAGAGCCGTTGTGTACAGTGGGGGTAACTCTTGTAAACCAGAGAACCTATCGTTGTACGATTTGCTTCCCATGATACAAAATTTGCTCTTCCGCTCCCTCAATATATTTTTGTTTTCTTTTCAATTTTTATTTGTTGTTAGTTGACAACTCTAAATTGTCCAATAAGAGCCATTTATTGGTATAAAGATCGTCCTATAGTTTAAGTTTTGTATAATATCACCGTATACGTATCCTTTATAGAGGGTATTTATCTGTCACTACTGTAGTTCCATTTAAGCCTCATATAATTTGTACACACACACACACACACACACACACACACACACACACA
>JAECUM010030558.1:0-31692 GCA_016617855.1 Megalonaias nervosa | reverse complement strand
CTGTGATCAATAACTCTTGATTGATTCAAACTAGGATCAAAAGTTAACTCATTAAAAGACTGATCATAAGTCAGCTACAGGAATAATATCCTGATCAACATCACTAAAGAGCTTTCTTTGCCATAGCTCTAGTAACTGCCCAAGCTTGATATAAACCAGGGATTTCAAATTCAATAGAATCAGCTTTTTGATCCCTAAAAGGCTTGTCAGTTACAAGTCGATTAACCACTACCTTATCTCCAGCTAGGTCATTGCCTAGTAATAAATGAACACCCTCAATCAGCCATGGCTATGACCTTGTGTTCTTAGAAAGAAGAACATTTGCAACAGCTCTGTCTTTATTCTGTTGCCTAAATTTCAACCTACAGCAATCAGAAATAACGTGCCGGTTCTCCGTACAATAATTCAGATTTGATTCTTAACAATTGTACTAGTGTGAGACTTGGAAGTGCTGTGAAATGAAGATTTATTTACAAATGAAACTTTGTGAGTCAAATAATATTCATCAGCTGTGCAGCTGCATTCTCTAAAGTTTTAACCCGTTTCTCATCAAAATATATTATGAGGTCACTATTGACACAATTCTGGATGTTATCATATTTGCCAACCCTCTTGGCTGTACACTATCTATTCAGCAATCGTTCTTTGTCCCATGCAAATGCAAATTCAAGAGGAGTCTGAGTAGATTCTTTTCTACAATTTTTAAAACCATTGATGATATGCCTCAGGCACCAACTCATATGCCTTCAAAATATTTTCTATGACCACATCATAATCACCACTTTATTCTGATGATAGTAATGTGTAGACTACTAGCTTTGCCAATAAACACACTTTGCAATAACACAGTTCAATGTTCTCTAGGCCATTTCGAATTTTCAGCAATTTTCTCAAAACTAAGAAAATATTTGTCTACCACCTTTACCCTAAAAGTGGGTACCAACATAATATGTTAGGCAGCATCAAAACCTGAACCTGTGTGTATATGAGAAGCGTGTGCTTTATATGTCCTAATTATTTTAATTTAAACTGCATTTCCCTCTCTATCTTCTGCATTGGCATTGTTTCTTTCTGCATCCATCTCTCTCTCTCTCTCTCTCTCTCTCTCTCTCTCTCTCTCTCTCTCTCTCTCTCTCTTTTGCATTTGGGTTACTACTTGTTGAAGCTGAAGCCTTCTTAACTCTTCTTCAGTCTGGTTTTCTAACTGCAAATCCCTTAATTTCCTGTCCGAACCAGACGAAAACGTCTTAATCAAACCCAAAACAAGTTTGTCAAAAATGTTCTGGTTTACCAAAGAATCTATCAAAATATTCATGATCTCTGCATTCGCTTCAGAAATATAATTATTAGCAAGCTTAATTAACTCTTCCTTTTTTAAGAATCTAATCCCTACTGGGTAGAATCTGCAATAAGGTTCCCTACTTTAGATGTCATTGTGAAAGCTTGTTGGTTTCTCTATAAATTTCTCAAATATGTGAAATTAAAATACCAGAGACTAAGGAAATTTCAAACCAAAGTCAAATTTTAATCTAAAAAATAATTGTAATCCTCTGAAATATTAACATCTCGATATATTAAATCTCTGAAATATTAAAATCTCAAAAATATTCAAAGAAAATTCAAATCTCTGAATAATTCTCATGAAATTCAAATCACAAACGAGCACCCCAATTTCTTTGTTACGACTCTAGGCTCTTCAACTACGTAAAAAGAAAGAGCAAAACCAACAAGTTTTGTATAATTAGAAATATAAATTGTTTCCCTAAAATACGAAGTGAATAAATTAAAAGCAACTTACAGTATGGTGAATGAATTCCTATAATCCTAAAATTTCTATCAGTTCCACTAGTTCCAAGTAATCCAAATAATAATCCAAGTAATAATCCAAGTAATCAACAGGCATTAATAATGATGTCAATACTGTACAGATGTACAAACAATACAGAAGAATAACTGTATTATAAATCCAAATGTCTTTCAATGCATTAATGGTAATCTCAATATAGTTATAAATCCAAATGTCCTTGAACATTTTTGGATTATTTCCATAGAGCTATTATACATCCAAATAGTCTTTAAATGAATTTCACAGTGCTATAATTCCAGCGAATTATATTAAATTAAATGAATCAATCAATTCTCTGAGTAACTCTTACAAGACCAGTAAAACTATTTAAAATAAATTATTTCGCGTGCTAAGGATCCTTATATAGAAAGATACTATGCTGTAGAGAAAATGCAATACTGGTGCTTTGAATGAATCAACTGGTATTTCGGAATACCCATTCCGGTAAGCAAATCAGCTCTTCCAGTTCTAGCCAGACAAAAAAAAAGTCCGTATGACCTTTTTTATCAGAACTAATGTCCTCGTATGATCACGTGATGCTTACTTGAACTGTTACAGTACATCGCAGCCTTGAAACGTATGAATGAAACATCGTTAGCACTTGACTCATCTTCCAGCACAAACCCATACATACATTCATACATACATACATACATACATTACCAGACCTCTAATGAAACTAACACATCACAACTCGTTGCTCATACATAACAGGGTAATAGAGTGCGTACTAGTGCAGGTGATACAGAGACCGTGCATTTAATACTTGTCGTCACCATAGCGTCCTCCCCAACAGTTGTGAACACTTTAGGTGAAAAGTAGTCTCTTGCGGAGAGTGGACTTTATGACTGGCATTTGTTTGAAAGTTGCGCCATCAATTACAACTTCTAATTTACTCACTTCATCGTTTACTTTTGTCAGTATTTTCAAGAGGCTCATCCTGCAAATGCAAGAGCATATTATCAGTTTAGTTATAAACTTCGCATTCTCTGAAAATACAAAAACCAAGTTATATTATTCAGGTAGGTAATGCCGAGAATTTAATTTCCTAACTTGCTGAAGTTGTTATAGAGGAAGACACGTTTGCAAAACTGGTTCAGTTTTAGGAAAACAGCCGACCTATATATAGAGCACAAAAATTTACAGCATTGAGATCTTGCGTATATTCTAGAAATAGAGTTATGGTAGACTTCCATCGAATGAATGCACTGCAGTCCATAATAATATCATAATCCCCAGTTTCACAGAAAACATAATACATACAAATGCCACTAATGTGAATTACTTTTGAGTTTGAATTATAGAACGGTACTCTGTCCGCACCATGTTCCTAATTTCGTATGTCAAAACCTGGGACGGGAACGTGAAGCATGTGGTCACTGTTTAGTTGATAACAAACTACCAAATGACCTGAGCAAAATATGGTATATTCTAATGATCCCGTCAACAAGTCACGTCAAGCAGTAAATATTTACTGTCTTACCTTGGATCGATATTTCTCTGGAGACAGATTAGCAAATGGTATTGTGAAAAAGATAATAGGCTTAAGTTTCCTTAAAAATAATGTTATGTTTTGGAAAAACTTGAAAAACAAAATCTCTGTATTCTGTATTGATTCAATGTCATATGTGTGTGTGTGTGTGTGTGTGTGTGTGTGTGTGTGTGTGTGTGTGTGTGTGTGTTTAGACTTTTAACGTAGCTTTAACAATTTTTCAGTCATATCGCAACGATGTATGCAGTGTGACAGTTTATAGTGACGTCTACCACTGGGGCATCATGCCACAGACATGTAGTATCATATCCCACCCAGTTACATTATCCTGACACCAGATCGACTAGTCCTAACAATAACCTCTTAATGCTGAGCGCCAAGCGAGGCAGCTCCTAGTACCATTTTTATAAGTCTTTGGTAACTCTTTCGGGGTTCGAACCAGCGACCTCCCGCTCTAACCACTAGGACACCGGAGCGGTCTCAGTTTTATTTGAATTATATTTGTTCCTCGTGGGATTTTTTTATGTGTGTGTGTGTGTGTGTGTGTGTGTTTTCTACTTCTATTGATGAGTTTTAGTAATATCAAATGATTGATAAAAATGTGTTTATTTACAAACACTTTGCCACACAGAGAGAGAGAGAGAGAGAGAGAGAGAGAGAGAGAGAGAGAGAGAGAGAGAGAGAGAGAGAGAGATGTATATGCTTATAATACTGCACTATGCTTTATATAAGTTATAATTCTCGTAAATTTTATCTAAAGCAAAGGGCATCAAGGGAGAATATTTGTACTGAAATAATTCAGTTACAAGCGTAAACGAATACGTTCTTATCTTATTATTATTATTATTATTATTATTATTATTATTATTATTATTATTATTATTTGTATGAAAAAATCATTTGAGTCAAATTACCTTTCATGATATTTCTCCAGTATCTCCACTAATTTGTCTATATACCAGGTTCCTTTAATTGTATGTCGGAAGGATACATAGCCGGGTACCGTTGAGTAGCCCAAGAGGAAATCTGCTTCGTTGGGAATTAACTGTTTGCTTTTATTATCAATCACCGCATCCTCCTCTGTTAAAGACTCCTCTGCTTCTATCTCGGTACCTAGAAAATTAATGTAAATTGTGTTGTTTCGTTTGGTTCTTGAATTATAACCTCGAATGTCTCATAGTATTATGATTTATAAGAAGCCTAATCATTCAGACACATATGCATATTTTACGAATTTCAATACAAACATCCTATTCAAATAAACCGCTCCAATGGCCTAGTGGTTAGTGCGGCCGCCTCGGATGCGGGAGTTCGCGGGTTCGAATCCCGGCTGGGTCATGCCAAAGACTTATAAAAATGGTTCTAACAGCTGCCTCGCTAGGCGCTCAGCATTAAGAGGTTAGTGTTAGGACTGGTTGGACTGGTGTAAGGATAGTGTGACTGGGTGGGGCATGGTGCTACATGTCTGCGACACGATGCCTCAGTGCTAGACATCACTATAAACTGCCACACTGAAGACATCGTAGCGATATGACTGAACAATTTTTAAAGACACACACACACACACACACACACACACACACACACACCTATTCAAGTATCTAGGTACAGTACCACATATGAAATGATACATAACATGTAACGAGTGCAAACAAATACTTGATGCCAAATATACGCAGATTTTTAACATTTACACTGTTGAATCTTATTCGCTACAAAACAAAATTAGAAGAAAAATCCTAAACGAAATAACTCGGCAAACTACTGAAAAGTAATTCCAAGCCAGAATATGTTGTTTCCTCTCTTTACCATGTACTAACCCTCCTGTTTGTGACATCCTTGACACGCCTGTATGAAAAATAGCTTGGGTTTGCCTCCTAGCTAGGACACATGTTTGGTTGTACCATCGAGGTTAGCTGTCTGATTTCGACTGATTTGTTATTGCTTCCGTACACTTGGCCTTCGGCTCCATGAGAAAGAATGCAACATACAAAACAGTCGTACTGTGTGTGATTTCTGTTTATTGCTATATCTGCGAGTTCATGAGTCATTTCATGGTCCGTTAAATTTTCTTTCGTCGTAACCATGAAGTCCAGTTTTGTAAAGACAGCTTCCAGGTTTTCTAACATAAGAATAAAAATGGACAATAAGTAAATTTTACATATAATATATATGCACATAGGTATGCGAGTGTATCTATTATTGACTGGCTTGTCATTGATTTTAAACACTTTGTCCTGTACTCCAGGAGAAAGAATTCAAAAGTAAAACAGTTGCACTCTGTGAATTTTGCGCGTGGAAATATCCAAGAGTTCTATTTCCATTTAATAGGCCATTAAATTTTCTTTTATATTTACTAAAAAGAGTTATATTGCAAAGGTATCTTCCAGTTTTTGTAAAGAAAGATGACATACATACATACATACATACATACATACATACATACATACATACATACATATGAAGTTTCGTTACACCGATATATGCCAGTTTTACCGAAAAAATTAGCTTATGTACCGGATTAAATGAGGCTGCATGTATTCATGTACCGACAAGCTGTGAAACGTCTTTTAAGTCTTGAAAGTTAACTGTATCTCTCTCTCTCTCTCTCTCTCTCTCTCTCTCTCTCTCTCTCTCTATATATATATATATATATATATAGAATATATGTATAGTATGTACGCTGTATCAATGATATACCACGAGATGTATACATTTTTCATTAAAAGGAAACGAAGCTTGCTGAGTTTCCTTTTAATAAAAAATTTATACAGCGAATGGTATATCAT
This sequence comes from Megalonaias nervosa, assembly GCA_016617855.1. Lineage (NCBI taxonomy): Eukaryota > Metazoa > Mollusca > Bivalvia > Unionida > Unionidae > Megalonaias > Megalonaias nervosa. Next base: position 25,565 of record JAECUM010030558.1, on the reverse strand, counting down.
TGACACAGCGTACATACTCTACATATATTTTATTTTCACCACATACAAGTTTTCATTTTATATGGGAGATAAACCTGACGGTCATACACAGTGCATTGTAGGGGAGTGAACTCTTCACAACCCCTCGCATATATGTACTCTCAAAAAAGAAGTTCTATAGTGATTCTTAATTTCGTGTACATTTCATTCATATTAATTGCTTTATGTTTCCTTTAATAATATTAAATTAAATGAAAGCACAAAAGGCTGATAGTTAACATTAAATTTTTTTTAAATAATGTGCATGCCAACATTGAATTTTCATCGTTCGTCGTCATGAACAGTAACAGGGCGGCCATTTTCATCTATAGAAAGACTACGATTCGAGCCAGAAACATCAAAATAATGAAGGAACAAGAGGTAATGAAACAATTTAACCCTAACTACATTTCGTTGATATCGTTTCTGTCCATATTTCCCTATTCCTATTGACTGTCAGTGTCACTTTCAATAATTCTCATACGTTTCCGCTGTGTGGGCCCTGTTTGAGAAGTCGCCTGTTGCAAGAAGTTGACCCAGTTAGGGATCTCGTTCACATTTTGCTGTAGGTTCATAACAAACATATTTTGTACGGTGATGTTTGATCCGTAGAATGAGTTGCTGATAATCTGATTCTGTTGAATATTACACGTTTGTTAACTTGATATACTACAGTCTGTTGCTGTGCAGTTTGAAATTTCTTTGTTGTGGAGGTGGGGGATGACAGCATCATTACTTGGTGGCCGGTGTTGCTCAGGTAATTGGAGTAAGTCTGTTGTTGTTTGTCACTAATGTTTGAGTAGCAGTTTATAGACTGTACATTTCTGTGGCCTGAAATTTGCATAATATCAGTTGGGGGGATGTTTTTGTCTCTTAACTTCTGAATTAGGTACTTTCGGCTGCTTGTGTTTGTTAATTTCTTTCTTTCTGTAATATTTGCTTTTTCTTTCATTTTTTTCATCATGCATCCAAGTTTATTAATTCCAATGATTTGTTTCCTAAACCGTTTTGGGTTTGTCGCCGAGATTGGCATAGTGTTGGGTGCAATATAGAAAGGATCTTCAGGCTGACAAAAGTCTGCTGGTCTTAGCTCTGCATACCATTTGTACATATCAAGTGGATCTCTCTCTTTGTTGTTTTTATTTTCATACATCTTAGGATTAATATCCCTGATGTTCTTGACATTGTCTCCTGTTCTTGTTTTTGTCTGCCTTTCATGGAGTTCAAGATACTCCATGCCATTCACATCTTTCTTTAGTGTAACATCCCCCCATTTCAGATTGTAATGTTCAGTCACTCCCCTCAGACCAAAATGCATAGAGTTGTTAAACCACAATGTGTTAACAATGGCTTCCGGTGTTTCCATCCCCATTGGTTTTTTGCTATACAAGATATTTATTTCTTCGTCTGTGATCGGTTGACTCCGAATGGGTTTATTTCCTTTTCCTTTAGATTTTAAATCTTTTTGCTTAGCACAAAGAGCTTCCCTTGTTAATGCAAAATTTGTGTCATTCCCTCTCATGATTTAACTTGCATATTTCTTGATTTTAAGGTGGCGATCAATGGAGCTGATCATGCTTCTTAAGCTGTTCGGTTCAAACTCAGATCCATTTTTTTTTGCTAACACTGAGTATAAAACCAGCCAGGTGCTGATACAATTCAGATGGGTGTATTTCATGTAAATTTCTGGTTTCATTTTTTGACTGCAAGAATGCTGTCACTAGCCTTACATCAAATAGTGTCTTTTTTAAAGTGTTTGCATTCTGCTTACTTTCTATAAATTTCAGTATATCATCAGGTTCATGGTGTGCAAATCTGTCTTCCCTAACAAACATTTGGACAAAGAATGATCATTTTCATTTACAAATGTCTCAGCCACGTATGTATCAAACTCTTCAATTAACTCACAGTTTAGTTGATTAAATGTTGCTTCATCATGTTGCTCCTTATCTGATGTCATTGTTTCCTTTTTTCCACAGTGTTGCACAGTGTTTGATTTTTGCAAGAGGGAGAGACTGGAAGCAGCAGTGTTGACAGAGATGAGAGCAGACCACACAGGGTGGAGCTCAGTAATATTTATTTCCTGGATTGAATATGGTTGATTTTTTTTGTATAAAAATGTTAGTTTCTATAAAAATACTTTACATGAAAATCATTTTCTTGTTATTTTCTCTTTTTTAAATGTAATATTCCAAGGAATTCATATCTATGTTTAGAGAGTATAAAGCTATAAAAACATGATCCTTATGCGTATTGATATGCCATGGGCAAATCACAATTTGATATACCAATACCATTGGTATATCAAGTTGCTTTATACCAACATTTTAAATGCATGTTATTTTTTAATGTATGTGGTATATATATATATATATATATATATATATATATATATATATATATATATATATATACAGTTGCTACTGCTTTTTGTGATTCTTTTTAATATTATTATTATTCTTGTTGCCTTTGTTAAAGAAACAATGAATTATCCTGGATGAAATCAACGGTAAACAGTTTTACATTAGGAAAATAGACGGCGCTCTTGCTCTTCTTGGTCAATACAAACAAAGTGTGATATCTACAATTTTCAAACAATACGGCCCTTAGACCTACAGTCAGGTAAAGCTTTGTAAATTCAACGCTTTCTTTTGTGTTCATTGTTTGATATTAATATATGTACATGTTTAATAATTAATTATGATGCTAAAGTAGCACTATTATGTATCAATCTGAGTTTTTAAGCCTCTTTAAGACTTGTTTGTAAGCATCGTCTACCTGTATCTCTTTCTGTGCCATGTCTGGTGCTTAGATTCATTCCTTCTGCATCACTGAGGTGACTGTCGAACACACGGTTGTTGATTATCAGGCAAATGCCTGCAACAAACGAGCTTTATAAACATAAAAGTAAAAAAGATCAACCTTAAAGTAAGAAAATAGATTCAGCCTTACACTTCACGTCTTTTATTCGTGACCACTACATTTCGCATTATCTGGATGTGACGAAACGCAATTTTGCGGTCTTGTTACTACATACAGTTTAAAGTTTCAAAACAGAAACCTATTCGCTGCTATTTTGTTTCGCAGGCGTATTTGCCGCGCTAATTCTGCAAAATGAATAGCAAGTCGATACACTTAGTTTCAAGGTATACCTATCAAATTTTGGCATTAATAGTTTCGTATTAAAGTGAAAGGGAAATAGCATGTATTACGCGATGATGCTAGTAATATTCATCTTTCATATGTATCAAAGAAAAGGACGTAGTATTTTATTAAATTAATGCTTTTCATAAACGAAATGGAATGAATTACAACGGAAACAATTGGTCTTAGTGTACCAAAATAAATCCATTAAAACAAACATTGTGTATAGATTATTTTAACTAATAGCTGAAATATAAGATAATGAATAATGTTGCTACTGCTAAATAGGAGCGTAGAATCGATTGTATATGTATTGCTGGAATAAAGAAACATAAATCACCAATATCTGAAACTGTGTTGGATTAAAATGTCTACATAATAACAATGTTTAATGGCATTTTATACAGGAAAGAGCGAATTTTCCGAAATTTACTTACTCGCGTAGTTAAGTATGTAGCTCAAAAAGATTTGCAAGACGTTTTGATTTTCAGACCCTTATCTAAGGTTTGGTTGATGCGCGTATTTTTAAAATCCAGAAGTACAAAATTAATGGGAATTAAAAATAAAACACGGAATATATATTTCAGGATATGTATGTATATGTAACTGATAAACAAATTTTCCATACAAGTGTTTCAGATTAATAATTTCATGATCAAATAAATGCATGGTCTTCTCTTTTTTAACATGTAAAAATAAAAAAATAAAAAATAAAAAAACATGTTTGGAATCGATTTTCCCGCTTCGTATTTATGTCATCTACGTAAATTTTGTCTTTCTGCATAGTAATGACCTCTTGTATCATTTGCTTCTTTGCTTGAAAAATATTTTTTCTTTCTATTCTTATTATCTGACTTGATTTTCTCAACAGTAAATTATAACAAGTCATCAAGAGAATAACTACAGAGAAAAAACCTATTGACTTTTCTAATGTTTGGAAAAAATATTTATGTTAACTATCTCACCCCGTGGTCTGGCATCCATTTTGTAACGGGGAAACTCTTCAGTTTCCGAAAATCCAGTTTCCTGAATAGGAATACGCGGTTCTGGATTAGTTTGATTAGGTTGTGTCATCAACTCTTGCTGAATCCTCTCTGATAAGCGTTTGTTATCAACAGAGACTGAGAGAGATTGGGCTTGTATGGCGCTTTCATGGGGCTTTCTTTCCTGGCCTGTGTGGAAACTGTCCCGACGATGTGTATGATAGTGTTGAAGCCTCTCTGATAAAGGTCTGCTTCCAGATGTAACCAACACAGACCGACCAAGCTCGTATCCATCTCTGGGTGTCCTGTCATGGCTCGTCTGATAGACAGTTGTTTCCAATATGTTCTGCGTTATATTTTCGCGCTCACGGGTCTGAAAACTCGACTCGGTGTTGTTCTGGCGAGGTGGTGCGGATAAAGGGATACTGTCAGAAGACAACTTAATCGGTGGGACTTGTCCAGACTTCTTAAATATTCTGTTCTGTCCTGTTTTTCGTTGACACGGCGCCCTGTCTTTTGAATGTTTGCTTTTAGAAGGCACGGAGGGAAATGGGACCTGTCTGGTCGTATTTCGATGTGTACTTCCCTGGCCTTCCTGAAAATGTGTCATTTCAAAGGTACCATGGTGAAGTTTTTCATTGAGTGGTGTCTTGGTCTCACGATGATTCACGGATGGTAAAGGTTTGCTATTAAAAGAATCCATCCGAGGTGGGATGTACTTGGACCGAACATGATGTTGACTTTCCTGACCAGTCTGAAAGATTTCTCTTTCTAAACAATCCGGATCAAGCGGTGGATAAGGTGGAATTCTACTCGTTTTCTGGTGTCTCAATATTAAAGGTCTGGAACCAGTAAGGATAAATGGAGATGCCTCTTGTTCAATTTTTTTTCGAGAAAGTCTTTTGCGGCCAGTCCGGAGACCCATAGATTTTAAGCTGCCCTGCCTAGTTTCATCATTATGTGGTGTGGTCGTCGCTTGCGGGGCGCTCTTGGATAATTGTCTGCAGGTCGAACTGATTAATGGAGGTAGAATTCGGTTTGAAGTAATCCAAGAAATATCCCTAAGTGTCCCTTCCAATCTTGTCCGGCGGCTGGAGATTTCTGAAAAAGTTAGAAATAAAGACGATTCGTCATTATGTAAATCATGTGATCCGATTAAAATAAAAACAAAGACAAAGAAAACGAAGTAAACAAACGAGATGAGATTTACATCTTCTCTGTAGGCATACCAAAGGAATGAAGACTTTCTTAAACGCTGTTTTGTCAGATTTTGTTAAATTGTAATAGGAAAATCGGGCGGGGAGGGGGAGAGATAACATGTCCTGTAGCTATTACTCGAAAAATTATTGAAAGATGTTAAGAAAGGAGTGTCTAACGGATGTGATATTTATAATATGGGATCGATTCTACTTAAACTGAATCGTTAAGGGCAGAACATGTGTTTTGAATTCAGCTTACGTTTCTGTGTCAAGCTAGACAGAATTTACAGTGACTTCCCATGTTGGTGTATTTGACATCTGCAATCGAAACAAGATTGCTTCCGAGGTCAAATACTATTATTTAAATAATACGGAGCTAGTGTATAAATTGACAAATATTAAATTACGAAAAATTGGCTAAAATAACACATAATAAATGTGCACGTTTTTTCTTTTAAATTCCCACGTTGCATAACTTTCTGTTAAAACCATGAAGTGAGACAGCAATAGTAAAACAAATTCCATACCTCTTTGGGTTGTAAAACTAGATTCCGTCTCCAGGTCCTCACAAGCTCCTTTAATAGCTAACAGAATGTCCGTGCTTGTGTCCACAAAATGGACATCAGTGATGATGTGTGAAGGATTCTGTTCATTGTATTCTACGATGGATTGGACGTATACCCCTGCATATCTATTAAAATCCGTTGACTCGGTGTTATCTGAAAAACAATAAGCCATGGATATAACTATCATAACTAAAAATTACAAGACCAGTCAGACTAAAGTACAAGGCATTCACTGATGTCTGCCAGGATTTTTTTCAGGTGAATATACCGTTACGTTTTGTCTCCTTGCGAGACCAGCCTGCGAAATATTTCATGTAAGCCATTTTAGTATATGATGATTGTTTCGGGGTACACAAAAATTAATATCTTACCACGCCATTTAGCAAGGCTGTAAAATTGTAATAGATTCTAATGTAATGCAGATATACGGTATACTTTTGTAAAATATTTCACAATATACTGCAGAGTCATAAAAGGAAGAAACAATGTTGCAGCAACTAATTTAAAATCTATTTAAAATAAAAGCTGCAATTTTGTTTTTTATATAAGACTGGGTACAAGAGCCTAGTGTCTAGTATATTATCAGTAATAGCACAGATGAGCGGAAAAGACATTTTATACTTTGTGAACAGCCCAAACAATTAATTAGAACAGTTAAAAGTCAGAAAGTCAAAAACATATTTATTTATATCTTCTTTGTCTAAAGCACTACAGAAAAAATGGTTTCCCTGCTTAAAATATATTTGACAAATACATACATTTAATTTCAGTACATACCATTGAATTAACGATGATAAGAACAATAGGTTAATTAGCATCTTTATTAATTTAGCGCACATGCAATTTATCGTCGATTCATTAAGTAAAAAAAAAATGAGAGCGTCATTGGATTGATTGGTCCTTAGCATTGGTTCAGATTACCTGGCTTGTGAAACTATGGTACACCTTAAATTTCTGGAAACCGTATTTCTATGCCTACGGTTGATGCAATGCAAGAAACCCGCTGCGTCAAAACCTAGTTCAGGGTAAAAAACAGAGCGATGAATCCTGTCCGTGCGAGCAGTCAGATACATGCAAACACCAGTCATGACTGCAACAAGTGATTGGAGGAAGAGAGACAGACAGAGATCGCGCAGATGGTATTTTGCTAGAATTTACGATCAAGATAAAACCCGAGTATTTAAAGACACATGAAAAAAGTCACATGTATATTAATTGTTAAATGAATACAAAAATGAAGATCTCTATACTAGCAGAAAGAGATCCAGGGTGGAGGAGTGGTTTAAGCCCTCGCTTTTTCAGATTACTGACATCCCACCTTTGTTTGAAGGGGTTGGAATCTCGGTTCGACCTACGTGTGTATGTCAGAAAGCTTGCCAGTAGCTTCCCTTGGATCTGTGGTTCTTCTCGGGGTTGGTTGTCATGTATAGCATATCGTGCGCTAAAAAATGGCATTAAACCCACAAAACCTCAAACCACTATACTAAAAGAACCAGTGCGAAACCAAGTAAGAAGCGAATACAGTCCCCTTTAATACGTCCTCAAAGTAGAAACGAATTGAGATAAATTAATGCACACAATTTTAACGATTTGTTATTCATTTTCTCACTTAATTATATGTAAATATGTGCGCATAAATCTCTGGAAAAAAATTTAACTCTGAATAGAGGTTGAATTAACTACAGAGCTCATAAACTTTTGTTTCCAATTCGAGACTGCAACGGGACGATTGATTTCAACCGTACAGTTAGTGTGATTCAGCGATGTTTCGACGTATAAAACCTATAGCATACTTCTGATTTTAAATCAAAGTCATACCTTGCTGAAAGCGACGAAGGATTTCTAAATAACCGTCGGGTTTTATTTATCCAAAATAGATATAAACTAATAGTTTACTGCAAAACCAATGTGTGTAGAGTTAAGAGTAAAAGATGCAAAACCTGTAATTTTTACAAAGAATGATGAAAAACATTTTAACTCAACAAACATATGTTACATATGTGAGTAAACAATAACTGAAAACAAAGTTATTAAAGTAACGTAAGAATGCCGAAGGCAATGTGTTCTTTTCGTACAAGCACCTTATTGTCAAAGGGGTATTAAGGTCAATTATACATTTGCTTCTTTTTCCTGCCTCAATGACTGCCATTTTTGCTGTCATTTTGTCGTAAATAGAATAACAGGATTCAAGCCGTTTCTATTGCCCCCAGCCCCTTTTTTATTCTCTCTGATATCTTTGATTACAGAGTTGTACATTTCGTAATACCACTCATACCGATGGTTCAAAATGTTAACCGCCAAACGCTAGTTTGGTTAGGATAGTTGATTCTTTTGACATCGTAAAGATTGCCACAGCTATAAAACACAGATATGGACCATGGCGGGACGGTGGTTTTCGTGCTTTACTCGCGACCGGGGGAGTACGCGTTCGAATCATACCATAGGATCAGCTCCCTGTGTGCATCTGTGTAAGGCACTTTACACCAATTATCTTGGTATTACATAACGTTCTTGTGTTGATGTGCCGTAACACATAAAACCAAACCAAATCATAAATAAATAATGTTCTGGTTCCTTAGTAAACATCACCCGACAGCTCTAACCACTTATCAAATTTATCCTGATGATGCAACCAATCGTATTTATATATTTGAATACCCGATTTGTATTGTACGTCTTCTCAAGCATAAACATTGGGCTGATGATAACCTTTTTGTCATAAAACGTGCTCTGTTCAGTCTGCAGCAGATTTAGTGCAAGCCTAGTCTTTCGACAAGTAGTTGCCCAACAGATCTAGAACAAACATAATCTTTCCATAATTAATCACTCCACAAAGGCTCTTCTAATAAATTGACACATGCCTCAAATGTACATGAATTCAGTTGGTTTGTCCAATACAGAGCAACAGAGAACATGCTTGAATTAGTGAAACACAAAACATGTCAAGATGCCACGTGAAAAGAAGTACAAAAACACAAGCTGAATTATTCTAGATGGATCTCTTCACCATTTAATAGATTTTAAGCAGAATTGAAGAGTGAGTCTTCCATGATTTTTCTTTTGTTTTGCATGATAAGCGGCTTTTCCTATAGTAACAACTGTTATAATAATTGTTGCTAAAGGTACAAGTACATCAACAGAAAAGCAATCAATACACATTCATTTCTAAAGCATTTCTTTAAGTGTCTTCTATTTTATCGTTTGTTATGTTGTTTTGTTTGCGTCAGTATGTTTCAATGTAATCAGCCTGGCACTAAATTCAGATAGAACAAACCAAGCTTACATGACAGAAATCTAGCAAATTGGTCAATTCTATTTGAAATAATCAAAGGTCCTTTCATTTGCAAGCAAATTTGACGATTGGAAAAACTATGCTAATCACATCGCAGTATAAATTAGAACATATAACAATGACTAGCATCAATAATGATTTCATATATCTTCTTGTTCTGCTTCTCAAACACTTTATCAGTTAGATTTTAACCGGATACCAAATTAAAATAGGGTCGACTGGCCAGGGATTGCTTATTGATACTACTGACTTGGTCAAATTAATTCTCGTTTGGCGCCTAATATTGCCGCATTTCGAACAAGAAAAAGGAAATAGCATGATTTCTTAGATTTCATCACAAAAGCATCGAATTAAAATCAGATAGATCTGACCAGTAAACTTTTGGTGTTGATATTCTTCAAACTTTAAAAAATAGTGCCGTTTTCGCCATTATTTATAGCAGCCATTGCGGAAAGTATATCACAGGATTTAATTAACTCGTCTAACCAGCTTGACAGAATTTGACTTTTGACGAATAGGCTTGGCACCATTCAAACTAGTATGAATGACGTCAAACTTTGATTTGAATTTCATATGATTGATAGTACAATAAAGAGAGAAAAGGATATTGAAAGTATTTCTTTTCAAATACGTTCTTAATTATTTCAAATCTAATTTCGTATATGTCATGTTGCTATAAATTTTTTCCCAGTTTATACAAAACTAAAATCATATAACTATTTAATGTTCATATACAATTACTCGAAAATATTATTAACGACACGGGGGAAAAGGGAATCCCGATATTTCAGTCTTTTCTAAAGGGGACAAACAAGACATTTAACAATATACAAAACGTAGGAATAGCGCGTGGAACAACGACATATTTTCATGTTGGCAGAGAATATGCACAATAATCAGCCACTCAGTTACTCGATCTGTACACGAGTCCCTTTGTCCGTTTGTCACTAGGTTCACTTTGCATCCTAAATTTGACCAAAACCGATTAAGGGAGGGCGATCGTGTCTGGTGTGATGTTTCTAGAGGTTAATCGATAACAAAGAAGGTTTGGATCCTGGATGCAGCCCTCGGACTGGCAGCCATTTTATATTAATGGTCTAATTTTCATACGCCACATGGAATCTTCCTTTGTAATCGAAACTCAATCCACACTGACTGAGTATGTGTCATCATATTGGTTATAATGTTTAACGATAATAAGTAAATGAGAACGAATGTTTTAAATCATGCCCTGGAGATCACAGGAAGAAGGAAGTGGATGGCTGCAAAAGTTTTAAATATGCGGATATTGGTGATTGCTTCCATCATAAGTTAAATTTTGGGCGAAACAAGTCGCATTACCATCGTGAGGTCTCAGTCAGGGATAGTATGGTTCAATACCCTTTCTTATTTACCAAAGATTTAATCACCTCGGCTAATGGCACTCTCATTTCACTGTGCCAAAGCAACAATTATGCACTGTTAATGTCGCTGCAAATGATGCACAGAGTCTGTACAATTTATACCTGTGTTTAACAAATTTCTGCTACCATGGCAAAAATGCTTAAACAAGGTTTTATACAGTAAAAATGTGCCCCATACAAAGACTACCCGTTTCTATCCCAAATAGGAAAGAGACGGAGTTGCGTAAACCCCGCGTAACGCACACTTTCCTATAATAAACCATATCTATCCCGGCTTTGGATTTCTCTATGGGCCATTTTGGTTGCATAAAAAGGTTGCTCATCATAAATAAACATATATATAGCTTTGCTGGACAGATAATATTGATGCAAGTACTTACCTACACCGATTGCTGGCGTGGCTATTTTACAGAACCCACGGGCTTCAGCCGCGCGGAGAATATTCAAAATGGTCTTGTTGAGTTCCAGGAAGTATTCGCCTTTTTCGGAATATGTTGCTCGGCTTGGTACCACACAATGGATGATGCCTTTATATGGCAAATTTCCTGCCGATGTGAACAAAGTCTCACCTTCTTTTAACTGTCCATGTTCACGTACGTGATTTCTGCACTCTTCAACCACACGGTTTCCAGTTCTTACGGAGAAAATAGATTCTGTTCCATCGGTGTATTCAAGGTCACTCCTAACTGTATTCACAATAGCGTCAACACCCTCCTCAGCTACAACAGAGCCCTGAGAGACATGTATTGTTATTCTGTCACATTTGAAACAGCAAGGTACGCTCATACACTGATTTGCCTCCCATTTCCAATTTTTGCATGATGTCTTAATAGCAGATAGAACGTGTTCGTCTGTTCCCACAAAAAAAACATCAGTGACATCTGTTGGTTCATTTTGTGTTTCATAGTCTGTGATTGTTTTGATAAACATATCTACACAAATACTGATGTTTGATTGAAATATATCATCTGAAAAAGATTTTAATTTTGAAAATGAAAATAAATGCGTAATGCAAACTACATTTTGTTCTCATAAAAGGTTACCAATATCATGAGCTTAAGTTTTTTTTAGAAGTATATTCTATGTGTCTACACTGGAAACTGGATCTGATTTAAAATAAAGAAAATGGTACGGCTTCATTTTTATTAGAACAAATATGTGTGTCTGTGTGTGAGTGCGTGTGAGTGCGTGTGTGTGTGTGTGTGTTATCCAGATTCAAAATTAAATCGGTGAAATGCAACTGCAATGTACATTTAAACTATTATTACGTGTATTTGTGTTGTGACTTCAAAATGAGGGACCTTATTATTATATGTTCGTCTTTGGGATGTATTAAAAAGAAGAAAAAGTCATTATGACGAATAAGAAACATGGTAATGTGCACTTTCTTCTGTCCAATTCACTGATGTACTGACCTGCACTAATGACTACTTTTGAGAACTTTTCTCTTCCAGCTGTGTTGAGAATATTAAAGATGGTCTCATAAAGCTTTTCAGCATTCTTGTCTTTTTGGTGATATGACTCGCATTTTGGGTACATAGAATGGATGATTGCTTTGTATGGTAATTTTCCAGTCGAAGTATTCAAGTTTTCATCCACTCCTAATTTTCCATGTCTTTTCGACGTTTTTTTTCTTCGTCTTTTCACATGTTGTCTAGACACTTGATCCCTCTTTTTCCGTGCCTTATGGGATAAGGTGGTGGTTTCATCAAAATACGACTTTTTGTTCTTTTTTGCCTCCCATACTATGACAGAAGCATCCGAGAGACTATGGAGTGACCTCTGAACGACATGAATTTGAATACGCCTTAATCCAGTCTGGTAGAGTAAATCACCCATTGATCCGTGATTAGCATAAACTGATTATTCCTATCTTACTTTCTTGTATCATCATACTCCTAAACCATACATGCTTGATTCTGATTGCATAAGAAAGAATCTTTGAAATGTTGTCCCGTGTGCTGGACTCTTGACTCCCACATAATACCATGTCAGATGGAACATTTATGAGTATTCCTTCAAAATACTCCCTAGGTCATCAATATTGTGAAGGATGTCGTCTCTGGTTCAGGAACGTGACTGAAAAATAGACAAAGTGACTTGGTGGTGGCCTTGGTTAAATTAGTTTGTATGGAAAAGACAAAAGCTGCAAAACGTATTGCCAAGGTCATTTCGTCTAGTCTGGATAAACAGTGTGTTATTTTTAAATTTGTTTCAGGGTGATGGGAGAATGGGGTTCTTCCTACGTGACGAATTGCGTTTTTCTTATTGCGTGTTTCAAGTGTTAGGAGACCTCGTAGTCTGTCTCGCGAGAACGGGATGATAATTAGGGTAGATATAATACTCTTCCTGAGCGCTCGTCAGTCAGTTGTATTCCTGATACCTAGAAGGCCGGATAGGTTATTCTGTTGTTGAAACCAGATTGTTTTTGAAGTTCATTTATTTTGGGAATCTAATCATTTATTCTCTAGAAAACCCAAACGAGTGTACTGTTTTATTAATTCTGGGAGAAAGAAATTCAGTGGAAATTTATTCTAGAATTATTCGGAAACATAAACTGTGATTCAATTGAGGAATTGTTGCTATTCGTATATAGACCACATCTGACATCATCGCCTTCCATATTTGAACGTCGTCGAGATTCGAACTTGGATTCTAATAGAACTATTTAGTGATAGGACTTGTACTTTTAAATCATAGGATTAAATTTTGGATTATATTCACAAACCGTAAGTCCTATTTTCCAATTTTTACATTGTTTTCTAATGAAATAAATTATTTTGTTAAAATATACAAAGCTTGTTGTCTTCACTCTTTTCTCCTATTATTTTACGAGCCTACACGTAACAGTAGGTAATACTAAACGTTTTCTGTTTATAAGAAGAATCGATTAAACGTGCATCACTGAGAATTTATGAGTGAATATGTTTTTAACAAATTAAATTTTGTCGTATTTTTTATTTAAAAATCATACAATAATGATCGATAACACCATTTAGTCTGGTATGTATACAGTATAACCTTGATTCAGCGACAATTTCTGTACCTCACTAAATTGGGCGATATATAGAGGATCTCAGATGGGTAATGATTTAATATTGAATTTATGAAACGAATTGAATAATGTTCAACTTTTGCGAGCCTTGGCGAGCAAAAGCTGAATATTATTCAACGAGTTTTATACATTTAATATTAAATAAATACCCATCTGAGATTCTTTTTTTCACATAGTATTTATTTCAGTGGAAATTATTTAGATGGAAAGAAGAACGAATAATTTCGTTCATTCTGACAGACGTTGCATCTTTCATTTTGTTGTACGTAAAAAAAATAGTCCCAACCAAAGCTGAACTAGTATTGACGTTCAAAAGTAGATTATACTTTTCTTACAAACTATAAATTAAAGAACAAGCGTTCTTCGGAATAAACAGAACATTTTACACATACCAAATCATTTTTCAACACTGAATGCCCCATGTGTCTGATGTCACATTGTCTGATGCACAACCCGAACAGTTGGCGATCCATGATTACATAACTTTAAAGCGTCACTTTCACAACTAAATATTACATTGATATTGCGATATTCATGTGAAAGAAGGTTTACTGGATGCAGAAATTCCCATATTTACTGTAATGTATTTGTGACCGGATATTTGCAGTGTTTGATTCGGAACAGTAGACTACAGAACATGCAAACAAACTTCATTTTGACTCGGAACTGCATCACACATTTACCGCGTAAATATGCAGTGGTTGGATGAACTTCTGTCAGTTTGGAGACCGGTTTATGTCCACATTCTTCTGTGAACAGAGGTGAGTTTATTTATTTCTGTAAGTTAATATTTAAACCACGCTTGTATATAGGGTTGATTCGATGCTACAGATATACCACCTCCCTCAACCCACACCCCACACAAGCAATACCCAAGTTTTACTTGTTGTTTGTTATTGTTTTTGTCTTGTGGTTTTAGCCATTTTTCCTGTTTTGATAAGTTATGCATGACATGACAAACCCCTGTGGGGGTAAATTAGCCATATTGAAGCAGACGAGACCATTTTCCACCAATTCCTTTTCGCGAGTGGATTCAAAAAATGGCGGACAAAAATGTTCATTGAAAACAAAGAATTCCAGAAGGCGCGGTTAAAAAAGTTCTTCCACGATAGCAGCCAATCAATAAAGAGAATACTGAGCAATAATTTCGTGGGCTTATTTGGCCCAATCAGAATTACATAAAGTGATATTTTAACGTGTGGTAATATCAAAAATATGAAACTGCACATACCATAGGAAAATTATACCTACTATGTGATAAATCGAGATTTGCATCATAACAAGGTATGACGACTAGTACGAGGTTGTTGTCCTTTGCAAAGATATAGGCTTTCGTTTCTTATTGCTGCTGTGTAAATCAGCAGTAATTGTTTTAATGAAATAAACAAAATCAACAAGTACATAACAAAGAAGAACCATAAAAGTCTTTCAATTTGGTTTTATTGTGTATATATTACAGTAAGTAACGTATTTTGAAATAGTTCTGACAAGAGTGATTGTTTAGCAAAGAAATGCATGCAGTTTATTCTACAAGAATCCTTGATCATTTTATGCCAGAGACGTATTCGGTAGACAATGCTATTTAGATCCAGATTTTGTAACATGACTAAGTTGATCCCAACAGTAAAAGTCGACTTGAGTTTCTCAAAATCAATACACATTTCATTTATTTTATGTCGCTTTATCATCTTAGTTAAATTTGTAAGGAAAGGATGACGATGCTGAAATTAATGATACGGCCTTCTCTGGCCAAGTGTCTTCATTATCATTTACCGATTTAAATAACCTGAAAGCTAGGTCATCATTTTGGTCATGTTTTGCTTCTCTTATTGTTTGAGATCTCTAACGTTTTGTCTCAATTCTCGTGGTCTACACAACAAAACGTTTTGGGAGTCGGGGTACTCACTAGAATATGCCATCCCTTCACTCCCCTTTTGAACGTGTAAAGATGTTTGTGAAGTGTACAACAGTACTTTGCTAGAGAATTTCATTACTGAATAACTGGACATTAAGAATGAGTTCATGTGTAATAGAATATGTCATCCCCATCCCAACTGTTTGCAAGTGTAAAGAGATATCAACAGTTGGTAATGGCCTTAAATAATTACCTACGATATAATGTCACTCAAGTGGTTTGCATCAAGCCCAGCATCGGACTGGTTGTTTTTAGGACGATTACTCGTTAATATATTGGCATTCTTGGCTAAGTCGTAAAATTTATACCTATCACCGACCGCCTTTGAAAGTATGACCAATTTTCAACGCTTGGTAATAATCTCCAATAACTAGATGGAATATCATGTTAGGCATGACACCTGCATCAAACGCAAAATGTGATGACTTGTTATTTTTATTTCAACATTTCTTTGTTCCACCCTTACACTACTATTAAGATCACGTTTGTTTGTGAGATCTGTCTCCTCGCTTATTTTTCTTTCTTCCTTGGTTCAGAGTATACATGCCGCAGTGTACGTTTTCTTTTCTGTAATTCTCTTGGCTCTCTGGTCTTGCATATTGGTACTTGACTTCCGTTTGTCCTCGTCATAATTTCGCTACTTGCTAACCGACTCGGTCAACTCGTAGCCTAGCCTGGCTGTATCCCTTGTCATCTTTACTCAGCACTATGTCTTTTGTATCACCCTAAATATACTCCTAACCATGCGTAATGACTACCTTCGGAAAAGACACTTGAACCTGTCTTCCAGTGTATGGACTACAGAACGCTAACATCTATACAAACATGAATTCGGTTTTATATCAAACGAATTGTAATATCGCTTTTGTCCAGTGCCACTGTGTTAATGATCTTAGTTTGCGGTTTTTTCCAGGTATAATTAAAGTTTCTTTTTTACCCTCATAATTTTCCTACATATCTATTATTTATACGTTTCGTCCTATTTTGTATGCATAACTGACGATTATGCAATCCATATTTATTGTAAAATATGTCTGTGTCCAAGAAGATGGAGTAAAATATAGGACGAGGTTTGGGATACTACCTCCGTCTCAGTTTGCCAAAAGGAAAAAAGGTGGATCCTTTGGCTGCAATAAAGGAGTCAGTTAAAAGTTTAAAATTTAATTTTATATCCAAGATGCAGTATCTCGAGCAACATTACATGACATGTTTTTCATGTTTAATTGTGCCACTGTTGAGGATTTCTGCTTATCTAATGGAAGTGAAAACGTCGGGTTAGTAAGTAACCACTGAGTATAGGCCGGGTATAAAAATGTAAATGCGTATATGTAGCAAGACTTTCAATATTGTACAAAACTGGTTAAAATGGATGCTTACTGGAACAAGACTGTCAAAAAATTGTATACTCCATTGTTTTAAAATATTTTCTTAAACACACCCTTGTGACAGTCAAGCGATATTCATTGCGAGTGGGCTCTTTAGATAACATCCATATGTAACACGGTGGTGCGTAAAAGCTATACCAGTAGCAGTTTGAAATACGCTTACTGCAGTGTGTGTGTGTGTGTGTGTGTGTGTGTGTGTGTTCCACTTTGTCACAGTAATTGTAGTTGCTAGCTCCACCACTGGAAAAACTCAAAAGAGTCTCTTCTGGATGTTCGTCAGTCCAAGATCCTAAACGTTCGTATTCGATGTGTGAGTGATAGCCTCCAGGGTCATCGGTGTACATACAGCTATTGGTGTAAATGTAAATGATTTGAGTTCCGATAGGTTCCAACACTGAATACAATTTTAAGCGGGTGTTGATTGTCACGTATGCAGCAACTGTGATATTGCCAAACTCATCGCGTGATTCAAACTCTGCGACTTCTTCATAATTCACCAAACTCCAATCTTCACGTACGATTTCTACGTGTTGAATGAGTTTTCCTTTATCGTCGATGAGTTGAATGTATCGACTTGAATCTACCAAGTATTCCGTATCTGGCAATATCGGACATCTGGCCAGTTTTCCCCACAAACAATTCAGCATGATTTTAGCAAACGCCCATGTTCCGTTGTTCTGTTCTACGTGTTCCAAAGCCATGCCTTCAAGGGATCAATACCGTTGTTAAAATTCATCTTTGTTTTCTGGAGTGTAATACCAAGAAGGATAGTCGCTTGCTTCTTGTTTCAGTTTCAGAAATTCGTTGACGTAACTTCAAAAAAAATACCTCGTTTGCAGTCGTCGTCCTGTTGGTATTCTTTTATGGTAGGAAACTGCCAGTTTTGTATAGTTTAAACCATCTGTATTCTTGATCAAGAGCACGAAACAATTCCAAAGTCACACATGTTTCTGTCGAGTTTCGATCTTGGTCATTGTGGCGACGAGGCTGGTCTTGATTACATGTTCAAAGCACATACGGCTTAAAGGAAATCTCAGTTTTCCGTGACAATGATGAGGTAAGACGGGCTGGTACTCTTTCGTCTGAGGCAGAAAGTTTGATCGATCCATCGTAATGTCGAATGTGTTCTGCGTCAATGTGTTCTGTAACAAGTTTAAGATATATTTCATTTATTCCCCTTGCGATTAGCGAACTTTGTACAGCAAGCGTGTAGCATTGGTCCGTCCTCAAAATAAAACTGTTTCATGGATTCTAAGGTTCGATGTGCACTACATCGTAATCTTCGATGATGTGTTTCAGTTGCTTTCATCGTTCGATTGTAGTCTTGTTCCCACATTTCTATTACTTGGCATACCTGACATTATAAACTCTGGTGGTTTTTTTACGTTCTGTCGGACAACTCTTCCTTGGTGAACTGTGAGAGAGTAAGGACTTTTCGAGATTCGCTGATGAAAGCAGGAGGGGATCCATGAAATTAATATTCCCGAATTTCGTTCACGGTCTGTGCGTTTTATAAATCTCAGCAATCCACAGAATAAGAACTAAAAGCATGTTTCATCAACTTTTCTTGAGTTTAACACAAGTAATGATTCGTTGGTCTTAAGTAATAGAAAACAAGAAGAACTAAGTGCTCCGAATGAATTCCAGTAGTGTTCCGAATGAATTCCAGTCTTCAATGTTTTAATGTACCAATAGTCTTGAATATACTAATCGTCTTGATGTATCACAATATTATATAATAATCACTTGACTTATGGCACAATAAAATGCCTTGGACTCATCTCATTTCCAATGGAAAGTTCCATCAAATTCGTAAACAAGGTCAAGTCTGTTTACTTAGTTTTAACGATCAATCTGCAAAAACATCAGGCAGACCATAGAATTTCCAAGGAGAAAATCAAAGTCCTGAACTCATACCAAAGTAAGCATGCTTACAAATGATCATTATCTTGAAAAATTTTCAATCACGGACAAAAATTAGCTATGTACGTAATAGCTGTTTAAAAATTACCCTTAAAATCTACAATCATATGTATATATATATATATATATATATATATATATATATATATATATATATATATATATATATATATACGTTTGCATATTGTTACGTATCGGCTCGTTCAAAGTAACACAAAGAAGAGTGACTACAACAAGCTTTGTAAATTTTAACAAAAATAATTTATTTCCCTAGAAAACACGGTGAAAAGGTAAATAGATGAAACAAGATTTATGATTTACGAAGAAGATTCCAAAAATTTGTTCTAAAGTTGTGAAAACACATAAGTCCTGTGAATAAACAGTTCTAATTTGATATAGTCTGAATCTCATTTCCGTTCCAAGATGACGGATGATGACGTCAGACGAAGGCTAACACAAAATGTCCAGAATTTTCACTGTGAATCACAATTTGTATTGTTCTGCTCCAATTTAGAAATAATTTCAGCAAATGTCTTTGTCCAAAGCCAGTAGTGTTGTTCTCCAGGGAAACTAATTATTATTTAGAAAGTAGATGGAAGTACAGCTACCACCACTAACAATACACATGTTGTTCCTCGTACGAACGAACAACTCTTTCCAGCACAGGAATACCTTTTCCTTAAGGTATTAGAAACTCTACAAGATGTTATGATGTGACTCTCAACTATGACTGACTACGACTATGACTGAATATTTCTTACAGGTAACTGAGCGTTTAAAACAAGCTAATACGTCATTTCATGTACACATGCACGGAAGACACGTGTGATTTCGAAATCACACCTGGGCATTACAAAAGCGCAAACAAGTATAATTAGTAATGACGTAGTCACAGCCAATCATTTGCACAGCTTTTCCCGACTGTTTGCTTGCAACGACAAACTATCATACAAAAATCGTGCTTACACGAGTCACATTTACGTTTTAAATAAATACGATGTTTCTAACAAACTATTAGACCCATGCAAACATAATCATCATAATAATAATAACTACATTTAATGATGTAAAAATGAAATAAAAATGAAACAAAGAATTAGAAGAATTTAAATTTTGACACATATGTAATTTAACTACAGGGTCGTAACACTTTCCCCCATAAAGAAAAAAGAAAGATTTATGTAATAAAGCTCTCTTTTTTACCAGATGTAAATTATACATGAGGTAAAAAAAAATTACATAAGAAGAACTCTTATGAATTTACACAAAGGTGTATATGAAAATAACATGTCTATACACGGGAAAGTGCATCTGCAATTAAATTATCTTTTCCTTTAATGTGCCTGATGTCAAGATTGTACTCTTGCAAAAATAAACTCCATCTCAACAGTCTTTGATTTTTATTTTTCATTCTGCTGATGAAAGTAAGGGGGTTGTGATCACTAACACAACAACAGGAGAAGGAGCTGAACTGATATAAACTTCAAAATGCTGTAATGCTAGCATTAAAGCCAAGCATTCCTTCTCGATTGTTGAGTAGTTTCTTTGGTGTTTATTTAATTTCTTAGAGAAGTAACACACTGGGTGTTCAACACCATTTTTGTCATCTTGAAGCAAAACTGCTCCAACCCCAACATCACTTGCATCCACAGATAGTTTGAATGGTTGACTGAAATCTGGAGCTGTTAAAACTGGTGCACTTTTAAGTATGGCTTTTAATCTATCGAAAGCCTCTTGACATTTTTCAGTCCAAAGAAACTTGTTTTTCTTTCTCAACAAGTTTGCCAGAGGTTCAACAATATCAGAAAAATTAGAACAAAATTTGCGATAGTATCCAGACAAAAAAAAAAATCGCATCAGATGTTTTTTACTGACAGGCACAGGAAATTCAGAAATAGCCTTGACCTTAGCATCTATAGGTTTAATTTGACCATGTCCCACAGTATGTCCTAGAAAAGTAATACACGCATGGCAGAACTCACTTTTAGATAAATTAATAGTCAAATTTGCATCCGTGAGTCTGTCGAAGAACTTCCGAATCGTGGCTAGATGTTCTTTCCAGGTGTTGTTGTAGATGATGACATCATCAATATAGGCATCACAATTGTCTAGACCAGAAGTAATCATATTCATAAGGCGCTGAAAAGTACTTGGAGAACCCTTCATCCCAAATGGCATTACTTTATACTGGTAGAGTCCATCTGGAGTCACAAATGCCGAAATTTCTTTTGCTCTTTCCGTTAGTGGAATTTGCCAAAAACCCTTCAGAAGGTCGAATTTAGTGACGTATTTGGCATTTCCAATTTTGTCGATACAGTCATCAATTCTTGGCAATGGAAATGAGTCTGTTTTAGTCACACTGTTCACCTTTCTATAATCCGTACACATTCGGAAAGTTTTATCCGGTTTCGGAACAAGAATGCACGGTGAACTCCAATCACTCTTACTGGGCTCTATAAAATCATTTCCAGTAAATACTGAATCTCCCTTTTTAAGTATTCTTGTTTGAAAGGATTCATCCTGTATGGGTGTTGTTTCATGTGTTTTGAATCTACTATTTCAACGTCGTGAAAAATTTTGTTTGTCCTTGTAGGCACGTCTGGAAACAAGTGCTCATATTCAGTCAATAACTGTTTAAGTTCACTTTTTTCTTGATTTTGTAAATGAGAAAGTTTCTGGTCTAGATTTTCCATAACTTCCGAATTCCGAAGACTTGTTGTTCCAAGATTAGTAGAATCCAACTGAATTCCTTCATTCAAATCCTCAGCTGGTGGGACAGGTACAACTGACTTGCATGATTTACTTGGCTATTTCTTTGAATATGATAGTACTCCATTAATTTACTTAGACCAGAGTACTAATTATTATAATTTAACTCATTCATTTTCTTCTTTACTTTGTAAGGGCCATAAAATCTAACTTGAAGAAAATTCTGAAAAATGAGCAAGAGAGAATGGACTTTTATTACAGGACTAAAAAAGTCTCTCAAGTAAAGTTTGGTGAAACCATAGTTTCACTTTTGACTTGAACTGCGGAATGCCAAATTCAAGTATAACAAGCTGGAACATTCCAGACTTGAAATTTGACCTTTGACCAGATTGATAAAATTTGAGAAGGCCAAATTGAATAAAATTCCTCAAAGGAATTACCTCTGGAAAACTTGCTGACGCACACTTGATGGTCAACAAAGTTTGGTTGCCTGACTTGGTCTTTGGTAAGGGATCAACACAATCTACCATAATTCTACTGATTGGTTCGTCAAATGCAGGAATTGGTTGCAAGTGAGCTTTAGGTATCTTTTGATTTGGTTTTCCTACAATTTGACAAGTATGACAAGATCTACAAAACTTGCACACATCACTTTTGATTTTTGGCCAATAGAAGTGAGTCAAGATCTTGTGATACGTTTTACTTATCCCTAAATGACCAGCCATAGGAGTTTCATGGGCCAAACAAAGTATTTCCTGTCTGTAATGTTTCGGAACCACAATCTGATATTTTACTGACCATTCGTCACTAGCAGGTACCTCGGGAGATCTCCATTTTCTCATAAGAACTCCATATTTAATGAAGTAACAGACAGGTACTTCAGTTGTTTCAGTTTCACTAACGGCCCGCTGAAACAAACAGGAGATCTCAGGATCCTTCTCCTGTTCGACGACAAGTGATTGTCGTTTATCACCCTGATCAGATAAAAAAGAATGAGTATTCAAAAGAGGATCACTATGATCAATACCTTTTGACTGATCCAAATTAGAAGTGAAAGTGACCTCATCAAAAGCCTGACCAATACATGTGTCAGCTAAAGGAATACATTCCTTATCAAAATCATTCTCAACAGCTTTCTTTGCCAAAGCTCTGGTAACTGAACAAGCTGAATATAAATCAGGGATTTCATTTTCAACAGGATCAACTTTCTGATCCAAAGAAGGCTTGTCAGTTACAAGTGGATTAACCACAACCTTGTCTCCAGCTAAGTCATTGCCTAGCAACAAATGAATGCCCTCAACGGGTAACGTAGACACTACACCGATTGTCACAGGTCCTGAAACTAAGTCTGATGACAAATTAACAGAATGGAGAGGAACATTAACAAAGCCGCACTCTACTCCCTGAATGAGAACACTCTTATTAGAACAGGTCTTCTCAGAAGAAGGCAAAATATCTGAAACTAAAAGACTGAGAAGCTCCTGTATCCCTTAAAATTTTAATAGGGATTGGATTGGCCAAATCACCCAAGAGTGATATAGAACCCTTCGACATGAATGTTTCGAAATTCTCCATAACACAATCAGACTGAGGTTTTTCAAACCCAACAAATGTATTGTTTTCAATACATGACCGTGACCTTGACCTCTTAGCAATAAGAGCATTTGGGATAGGTCTATCTTGATTCTGATGCCTTTATTTCAATTTGAAGCAATCAGAAATGACGTGTCCTATTTTCTTACAATAGGTACACGTAGGAATAGACAAGGATTTTGAATCAAGTCTCTCAGAGGCTTGATTTTTAGAATTTGTGCCAGATTGAGTTTTACTGAGAGTCGTATTTGGTTGAAACACCTTTCTATCAGTAGACTGCTGAGTGAAAGATTTGCTTACGGCAGGAACTTTATGAGTTAAGGAATACTTATCAGCAGCAAGAGCAGCATTTTCCAAGGTTTTGACCTCATGATCTTTAAGGTGATTTTTGATATCACTAGGAATACAGTTTTTAAACTCTTCAAGTAATACCAGTTGTTCGAGTCTTTCATAATCATGTTCATTTTTCTCAGACAGACGCCATCTCTTGAACAACTGTTCTTTTTCTCTAGCAAATACAACATAAGTGGGTCTAGTTTCTTTTTTATAGTTTCTGAACTTTTGCCGATAAGCCTCAGGGATTAACTCGTAACCCTTCAAGATGCATTCCTTAACCAAATCGTAATCAGAACTTTGTTGTACTGACAGAGATATATAGATATCTCTGGCCTTGCCATAAAGTACACTCTGCAATAATGGAGACCAATACTCTCTTGGCCATTTCAAATTCTTAGCAATCTTTTCAAAATGAATAAAATATTTGTCTACTTCCTTTTCACTAAAAGGGGGAACTAACTTGATATTTCCTAAAATGTTAAAATTTGAATTTGCACGGGAAGTGGAATCGTGTCTGTCACTTGCCAGATCCAATTCTTTCATTTTAATTTGCATCTGTCTCTCTCTCTCTCTCTCTCTCTCTCTCTCTCTCTCTCTCTCTCTCTCTCTCTCTCTCTCTCTCTCTCTCTCTCTCTCCTTTTCTTCAAATTGCATTTGTTCCTTTTGTAATTCCATTTGCCTTTCTTTTTCCCTTTCTTCTATTTGTCTTTGTTTTTCCCTTTCTTCTATTTGTCTTTCTTTTTCCCTTTCTTTTTCCTGTCTATCTTTCTCCTCCCTTTCAGATTGTAATCTCATTTGTTCTTTTTGTAATTCAATTTGTTCTTTCTGTAATTCTATTTGTCTTTCTTCTTTTTGACTCTGAGGCTCGAGCCTCCTTAACTCTATTTCCATCTTTTTCATTTTTAATTCTATTTTCTTACTGTCAGAGTCTGTCATAGACTTACTGACAGACTCTAAAACACTTTTGTCAAAAATACCCTTCCCTACCAAATGTTGAATTAAAATATTTTTGATTTCTTGTTTAATCAAGGAAGCTTTTGCTTCAGAAAGATCGTACTTTCTGGCAAGTTCAAGCAACTCATCCTTTTTCAAACTATCCAACTGCTCTTGAGTTGGACTAGAAAGAAAACTCTCCACTTTTGACATTGTGAAAGAAAGCCTGTTGTTTTCACTAAGATTTCAAATAAAATAAACTAGGGAATTTAAATTTCAATTTTTAGCCAATTTCATATATCAGCCAAATTCATATATCAGCCAATTTCATAAATCCCGGACGAGCCCCCAATTTCTTTATGTTACGCATCGGCTCGTTCAAAGTAACACAAAGAAAGAGTGACTACAACAAGCTTTGTAAATTTTAACAAAATTAATTTATTTCCCTAGAAAACACGGAGAAAAGGTAAATATGTGAAACAAGACTTACGATTTACGAAGAAGATCCAACAATTTGTTCTAAATTTGTGAAAACACATAAGTCCTGTCATTAAACAGTTCTAAATTGATATTGTCTGAATCTCAGTTCCGTTCCAAGATGGCGGATGATGACGTCAGACGAAGGCTAACACAAAATGTCCAGAATTTTCACTGTGAATCACAATTTGAATTGTTCTGCTGCAATTTAGAAAGTTTCAACAAATGTCTTTGTCCAAAGCCAGTAGGGCTGTTCTCCAGGGAAAATAATTATTTAGAAAGTAGATGAAGTACAGCTACCACCACTAACAACACACATGTTGTTCCTAATACGTACGAATGAACAAACACCTCTTTCCAGCACAGAAATACCTTTTCCTTAAGGTATTAGAAACTCTACAAGATGTTATGATGTGACTCTCGACTATGACTGACTACTACTATGACTGAATATTTCTTACAGGTAATCGAGCATTTGAAACAAACTAATACGTCATTTCATGTACACATGCACGAAAGACACGTGTGATTTCGAAATCACACCTGGACATTACAAAAGCGTAAACAAGTGTAATTAGTAATGACGTAGTCACAGCCAATCATTTACACAGCTTTTCCTGACTGTTTACTTGCA
>JAECUM010030557.1:0-41178 GCA_016617855.1 Megalonaias nervosa | reverse complement strand
CTATCCTCACCAACGAACGCGAATGCATAAAACACACCTATATACTATCCTCACCAACGAGCGCGAATGCATAAAACACACACCTATTTACTATCCTCGCCACGAACGCAATGCATAAAACACACACCTATTTACTATCCTCACCAACGAACGAGAAAGCATAAAACACACATCTATTTTACTATCCACACCAACGAACGCGAATGCATACAACATACATTACCTACTATCCACACCAACGTACGCGAATGCATAAAACACACACACACACACACACACACACACACACACACACACACACACACACACACACACACACACACACACACACACACAATAGTAAAGGAGTGAGTGTTTATAGTCACATACTCTACATTCACACCAACTGGCAACTTGAATAGTCTCTCTTTTCTAGAGATTTGGTTAGCCCTGAGAAGGGCTGTTTTTTCTTGGGACTCCATTTGCACCTGGCTAATGGTTGCTCCTACCAGGTCTGGCCCCACATACGCATCGCTGGCTCCAGTCCTGCTCCCAACTGATGTTTGTTCTTGGGAGTGCAGACGGAGCTTGAGTGGCTTCATTATCCCAGTTTTCAGTGTGAGGGATAGTGAAGACTTGTTCCCTCTGCCCTCCCCTATGCCAGATCCGGGGATGATTTTGCTGAAGCTGCGGCTCCCACTCTTGCCGCTGTCTCTCCAACTCCTCCAAGGCCTCTTGCTCCCAGTTTTCTATCTATAGGACAGCGGATCTTGGTACAGGTTGTGGCTGACGTTGTTGTTGTGGATGTGGTTGAGGAGGTCGTACTGGTTGTGCAGGTGTCCTCACCTCAGGCTTGACCTCACACTGAGGTTTTATGAAGAGGTGAGGCAGGATCCCTCTTTTCTTTTCTTTCTCTTCTTCCTTCTTCTTTTCTCTCTCTTCTTCTTTTAACTTGGCTTCCTCCTGTGCCGCCTCCATAGCCAGCTCATCCAGGAGACGCCTGGCATGCTCCAGGTGCATCTGGAGTTCCAACAGTTCTTGTAGCTTGCTCATCTTCTTTTTAAGTTGACTAGTCAACAATGGTAGCCAGACTGACGAGTGCTCTGATTTATATTCCTGGAGCACGAACGTGAAGGAAAACATCCCCTGGCACCAAAACGTACCATAACCATAAACAAAACATCAAACGTGCAGACCTAAAAGAAGCACTCACGTTGACTTTTTACTTACAAACAGACATGCACGATTTGACAAGAGAAACAAAGGGCGGATTTTTTTACTGACAAAAAAAACGAAGTGCCTATAGACACACTTCTATTTATTTTTTTAAAGACACAAACACATACATTTCTTTTGGCAAAT
Organism: Megalonaias nervosa; assembly: GCA_016617855.1. Lineage (NCBI taxonomy): Eukaryota > Metazoa > Mollusca > Bivalvia > Unionida > Unionidae > Megalonaias > Megalonaias nervosa. The sequence continues at coordinate 39,837 of JAECUM010030557.1, read as the reverse complement.
TGAATTAGTATCTCTTTTCTAGAGTATTGGGGTAGCCCTGAAAAGGGCTGTTTTTTTATTTTGTTGATGGGAAGTGATGGCAATCTTTTTTTACTGTCTAAGATTGCGTCCCCGTCTGGCAGCAGGCTTTCCTATACGAGAAGGCCCGCTTCTGCGGAAGGAGAAGGAGAACTCCTTGGTGTCCACACGGCAATCGACAAAACTTCTGTCTGTTTCTTGCTGCTCCTGTTGCTGCTGCTGTTGTTGCTGCTGTTCTCTATGATTCTGAAGTCTATACATCTCTGTCTATTCTTCTTGTTCTTTCTTGATTTCCTCTCTAAAGACCTCTTCTATCAGGTCTTGGGCTATGGATAACATCCTGACATTCTCTATCTCTTCAGGCTTCGGAATCAGGTTTAGCCTGACACGATATAAATTGACGTAAGCTTCGTTCAGCTTGTCTAGTCAGGAAGGCATGTTCCTAGGTAGACGAGTCAACCATGGATGGCCACACTGGAGACCAACCCGCTTTATATGGTTCAAACGCGGACGCGATAGAAAACATCCCTACTAGATTTTAGTGTCGGAACGTTATGATAGCGAATGTCATGGTGAGGGATAGAGAGAAGTCAAAGAGCATATATTTACAGTGCTTTTTGAAAACAAACAACAGACACATTTTTTTTTCAAAACACAACAATTTTTATTCAACCAACAATCAACTACTAACCATTAACAAGTAACAGTAACATCAAAAAAATTATTTTTCACAAGGTTGACAACGTTGTGAAATCATGTGAGATTTCCATTGATGGAAGTCATGAGGCCATTAATGTACACTACGTTTCCTAGCTAAAGACAAAAGATAGCCATAATGGTCACAAAACTATCGATCTACTTTCTAATCGTTTCTAGAAGAGTGACGATCAAAATAAGTCACTAAATGTTCTAAAGGATATCCAAGACTGCGTTGATGAAGAAAATACACACAATATTGTCCACACACCATGGAATCTGTACCTTGTAATTTCACATTATTGAATCGTGTCGTCTGGGCATTTCTTCTCATAAAGTCAATGATGTCGTCTACCAAAGGGAATAATCCATACGAATCAAAACACTCCACACAATCCTCTTGAGTGAAGTAGACGGCAACCCAGTGAGTTCCTGGAAGATGACTTTCGTCCGTGTTGATGACATAAGCTTGATGGTCTTGAGGTTTGCGATGAGGTAGTTCATCTTTAGCGCACACGACAGGATTCCAAGAAGCAGTATACGAACTATTGTTCAAAAGGTAATAAAGTTCCCAGGTATCCATTTTTTGTTGTGTTGTTTGTTTTTTTCCACAGGTAATGATAAGTCATCAATTCAATTCTGACTTTTTGTTTGAAACGCTCTGTCAAGTAGCCGTTTCTTCGCCTTGTCTCCGCACTCTGGGCTAAGAGAGATTCGATGCGATAGATCTCTAGAGGAGACAATGGTGGGCAGGAATGATCACGCAAGCCTTTATACCACTCATGCAACACTGCTTCTTCCAAGATGGGACTCCAAGCGTCGTCCAGATACTCGTCCAATTCTTCTTCTTGACTCATCATCATACATTTATCGTGCTGAATTTGACTGGGATGATCGTTTTGACATCCATAACAATATTTCTTGGTCAATTCCGTAATTGTATCCGCCAGGTGTTTGGCAAAACAGGACACTAAATCCTGTTCTTGTTCTGGTCATCTGGACTAGACTACTACCTCGTCCTCTTTGTCTTGGTCTTGGGGTTCTGTTTTCACGCTATCCTCCCATTCCATGTCCAAAGATTCTCTATCGTTCAATGAGGGATAGGAGTCTTCCATTGTTTCTAATAGTCTAGAATGACTTCTCTCAAACTGTTGATTTCAATGGTATTATCGAATTCGGCATACAAGATAACGTTGACCGTCTCGGTGAGAACTTCTGCAAACTGAAGTTCCACACGCAGTTGACCGGATTTTAGAGGGTGGAAATGTCCCTCGTCGCTGCTTTGGTCTGGAGTGAAATCAAAGGCCCACAAAGTGTAACCTCCTACATAATCTTCGTACGAAATACCGTGACTGGTGTTGGATCCTAGTTATCCGGTAGCTTCGTACAGGGACAAGTACGATCTCAAGTAATTCTTCCCGGCAAAGTTAGGTTCGAAGGGTCTGGTACACAAGGTCTTGCCATCGTCTGACTTCGATCTTGGACACTCTGTAGTGCTTAAACTGGAAAGGATTTTGATCGTGGGCTCCGTTGAGGGCTGCATTACTGACGATGCCAACGATTAAACGTTTGGGTAACTGTCCTTGGAACAGATGATCTTCGATCGTGGATCGGAGTCCAGCAGCAATGGTGAATGTTTTCACATCTACATCGGATACTTGGCGGTCGATCTGCTCAATGTTTGACTGATGTCGTTTCCCGCTTTAGGTAACACTTCTACGCGACGCACGTAAAGTCTGGCTTCTTGGATGATGGTTTTGTACTCGTTGGCATGAGCCATCAAATGGAAAGCGACACTGCTGCGATTGAGTCTCAGGCGAATATCCACTCCGTTCAGCAAATGCTTGTCTTGCAACCACATGTCCAAATGCAAACGATCCATCAGTTCTAAACTACGACCTTGCAGGATTTTCCTTCGACGGTTGTTAAAACCCACATTGTGAGGATTGTCATCGGCTGTTAGGGCTGTGTCGTTAAACGTGTCTTCACCTGCGGTGTCAGGTTTCTATACCACGCAAGCATCCAGATGAGTGTTCTTGGCCTCTTTTCCGTACGTCAAGAGATTTTCTAGGTACGCTCGGTAAGGGTAAGTATCCATACTGCTGTTGACCAGTTTGTTATTCAAGTACAAATCCACTTCGCTGAACAAGGAATGCATGAAATTGTTGACGGGAGCTACTCTAGCATCGTCTCCCGGATTGGTGTTGTCTGTTTTGATCACTTTGAGTTTCAGATACAAGTAACTGCTATTCAGATCGATGTAATCTTCGGGTTGTCCTTTGATTTCAAACTCGATGGGAGCTGAATCCGTCAAAGAGGAGACAGGATGAAATTCGACCCATTGGGATTCTTGCATTGTCATCATGGTGGGTGGCATGGCAAACAGATCCAGTTCCGACTTGGAACAAGCGCAAGACTCTCGGTGCATCATTTTCTCTGATTTAAGAATCAAAAACGCTAACTCTCGGACAGTTTTTCTTTTCTTAGTCTTTCTAGCTCTAGGGGTGTGAAGTCTTCTGAAAGGGTGTTATCGTCGTCTTTTTCTGCCTTGTCCTTGCTGTGGTGTCAGGGAAGCAGGAATGTCTGACTCGACATTGCCCAGGGCATTATAGGAGTATCTTGCCGGCCCAAAATGTCTTTACCCGTTTGAAGCAAGACATTTTTGCCTGCTCTCAAGAAAGCTTCTTTGGGGTTTTGTTTGTCAGTGATGACATTTTGGAGAAATTCTTTGCCGTGCGTCAACGCGGCATCTTTCAAGGCGTGCAATCCGCGTGTCACCATCGGTTTCAAAACGGGAGTCACTGCACGAAAGGCTGATTTGAGCATATCTCCTAAACCATGTCCTCGTTGTCGAGTGACTCCTCGGTACACAGGATACATGACTGACAAAAGGTTAGAGTAATCATTTTCGAAAATGGAGTTTCACTGTGATTTTCCCTTTGGTGAATGAAATATTTTGTCCCAGATCTCCTTTTATAGTAATGTTGACAGTGTCGAAATACGACTAACTGCAGATAGTGAGGATGTACAAATTCGCGGTGAACGTGATAGGTGTTCCCATCTTCCGCGTCAGCATTCGTGGCAGAATCCACTTTGAAAGGAATGACACGCAGTAACGGTACGGAGGTGTGTCCCACCACGTTGTACTCCGCCACATTGGAGTACACAAAAATGAAATTCAGTATTTGGTTCATTTCTACAGGGAATCTAAAATATCTCGCAAAATCCGAGTTAATGCTCACGGCTGGTATATCGTTTGCAATCTTGGTCAACTTAGGGTCTCCACCCAAAATGTCATACAATTCAGGACAAAATGTAATGGCCAATACTTTGTCCTCTGAAAATTTGATGAGTAGGCGACGAGATAATTTGTGGTAATCGATCGTGACACTTTTTCTGGTTTTCTCCAAGACTTTACCCAATACAGTAATGAACCTGTAAGCAATAGTGTTCACCAAATGTTGACCACTAAAATAATAGCCTGAGGAAATTTTCAACCGATAAGTGGTTCGTTTAGTTTTGGGGTCTTGTGATTTCATAGAGTCAGCTACACTGATGCGTTCATCCAAGGCTTGTTGCACTTGCTCGTCATGAACTTCCACCGCAAAAGTATTTTGATTTTCGATGATGTTTTTGATTTGTGTAGGGTGAATTATTTCCACTAAACCCACTTCCCAATGGGCTTCGTGATCCAATTGGATTGCCTGAGGTAATCTGGCCGTGCAACAGCACAAAGTGTTATTGGGAAACACCTCCATGGACCTGTCACTGTTAAGTAAAATTGGTTGTTCATAATTCCACAGTTCTAGAGTCCGAGCGGTCACTGGAAGTCAGAGGAGTGTCTAAAAGAGGATGGTTAGGGTGATTGTTGGATGGGGGACTAACGTTGGACACAAGGCTCCCGTTGTTGTTGTTTCCGTTAGAGGAATATTTCAAAGACGGATTGGGAAGAAGGTAACCAATGCAACTGCTAAGTAAAATAGTACACAGTTGTTTGTCTCGTTGTTGCAAACTCAAATTGGCAATGGCAGCACCGATGACACAATACACCACAAAGATCTGGCAGAAAAAGACGATTTGCGTTTTAGGCTCACGTTCTCCAAACCACACCCACAAGGGTTGCTCTTGTAGATCTTGCAGAGAAGAACTGGGCCACGGAGTGGTTACTGCAGTAGCTGAGGCTGTGTTGAAGGGCATGATGGTCACTTCTTTTTACAGTCGATGAGTTGCGAAGCGTCGATACCAGAGTCAAAACTGGGAGGATATCCTTTCCAACGTACTTTGATTCTTTGACACGTCGTTTTCCCACTTTTCGGGTTCTTCGATCGAGAATGCTTTCGATCTCGTACACGTCGTCTTCTTTTTTGGTCACACGTTGTAACTTGGGCAAGTAAAACTTTCCTTTTAACACTTCCCCGTTCATGTCTTCTAATTTATAGACGGGAGGATGATGGCCACGCACACGTTCGGTGACACGAAACAATTCAGTGGTCCAGTTGGGTAGGTAACCTTTGTCGAAAGTGCGTTTGACCTTGCCAATGCGACCCAATCTCCTGATGCCAACACTCCACCTTTCTTGGGGACAGTCACTGTTGGGGACGTACCAAACAGGAGCTCGAAGACGGTCACTTCGTTGTCGGGAGTCATTTCTTGTGGGGCACGCCCAATGCTTCGATGGTAAGATTGATTGTACGATTGGACGAGGTGTGGCAAGACGTCGATGTACTTGAGAGTGTGTTGATGCGTGAAATATTTCCACATGCGTTCTTTCAAGGTGCGTTGAAAACGTTCCACGATGCTGGCTTTGGTTTCGGGATTCTCGGGGGTGACAAAATGTATGTCACGTTTCTTCAATTCTTTTTGGAAAGCTTGGTTCAGTAATTCGGTGCCTTTGTCAGTTTGCCATCGAAGAGGGTGACGTCTACTTTGTTTCAACACCAGTTGGAGGGCTCGCACTAACTCACTGCTCGATTTGGAAGTCAATGGCACGACCCAAGCAAATTTGGAAAAGACGTCGATGACACAAAACAAATATTTGTAACCACGATTGTAGGTGGCCAAATGAGAGACATCGGCTAAATCGGCTTGCCATTGATGATCGATACCTTCCACTCGGGTGCGACTTCTGGAAAATTTTCGTCGAATGGGTTTGTGTAAGGTGTACGTGGCTTGTTCTTGTAACCAGCGTTGCACTTGAGGTAAACGAACACTTTTCAGTCCAGTTTTGGCAGCACGATACAATTTCTGAACTCCTCCGTAACCTGCAGGATGGGATGGATCGTAGTAAATGCTGGCTAACACCTTCTCCATTTTTTTAATAAGTGATCCAATCTTCACTGATGCTCCTCTTTTCTTCGTGTCGTAGTTTCTTGGATTGTAATGCTTTACGTGTCCGACGAGCGATAGGTGTCGAGGAGGAAGATGTCTGAACTGGGGTAATCAGTTCTTGTTTCACTTCTGGTTTCCCTTCTTTCTTTTTCTCTTCTGAGGAAGAAGGGGTAGCCATCATCCTTTTAATCCATCCAATTCTGGATGTAGGTGGTGTTGTTAATTTGTGAACTTTTTCTGGAGGAGTCTGAAGCTCTTCTTCTTTTTCTGTCTTGATCACTGGGACTAGTGGTGGTGGTGGACTTTCTGTCTTGACTACTGGGGCTAGTGGTGGTGGTGATGGACTTTTCATCAAGGCCTTAAAATCTTTCCGAGTGGATAGAGCTGTTTCGTCTAAAGCTTTCTGGTGAAAGAATTGCAGTCGTTGCAACAATTGACCGTACCGTTGAGATTTTTCCGTTTCTGACAATTCGCTGCGATCCATCAAGGATTGCAATTCGTGCCGTAACTGGGACATCTCGGTCAAATGAGGATTGGGAGGTAAATGTGGGGTTCGTTGTTCTTGCCAACGATGGTATTCCATCCATCGTTTGTAAGGCACTAAAGCTAGTTTTCGTCCTTCCATTGGATTTCAAGGATCACGTCTGAGATCTTTTGACTCCAGAGGTCCCTTTTATCTTCTTGGATCTTTTCATCTTCATCCTCCCAGGATGTTTCCCAATAGTCCTTTCAGCAAGGGTCCTCCTATTGTACCCATTACTCCTTTCAGTAACATGGGTAAAAAAGGCAAACTTCCTCCGCGTTGCACCAACATCTTTTTCTTTTGACCAATAGGTATTCTCTTTTGGACCATTTGGCGATGAACGTGTCGATGTTTGACTAGGCATTCTTTCTGGTGTTTAGACAAAGGTATTGTGCCTTTCAAGACATTCAGACAACATTCGCACACGGTATCGATGACGTCTATGGAGACAGTTTGAATGAGTTTTTTCGCATGGGTGGAGGAGCTTTGGACAGGGCAGACAACATGTCCCAGTGTTTGGCTAAACGAGGTGGCAGTCCTTTCCTTTTCTTTCTTTTGGGGGTAGAAGAGGAATGTCTTTTTTTTGGGTGACACCTTTCTCGGTTGGTTCGTTGGTTCCGTGGCACACAGCAAAAAATACACTAACGTCGATGACTTGTCACACGGTCTTTTATCCTTTTTGGGGGACTATCGCTTCGTCATAAAGGTGACGATGTGTTTTCCAAAATCGCCAAGGAATACTCCTCTTTGGTATCTCCTCTTTTTCTTTGGACGAGTGTGCCTTTTCTGGGGGTGACGTCTATGTTTGACAATGCGTTTTCTCGCATGACGAAACTGTCTTTTCCTTTTTTCTTTCTGGACAGAAGAACGACAATGAGGAGACATATTTTGGTGCACAACATACACTGAAGACCATGACTCGACATGCAGCCTTTTATCTTTTTGGTTTCTTTAGGAAGTTACAGAACGCGTTCTCTAACTTTGCGGCGTGATTATCTACTAACTTATGCATATTAATGCAAAATCCTCCCCTTTGGTGGCGTCTCCTTTTATTCTTTTATACGAGTGTGTCTTTTCAGAGGGTGACGTCGATGTTTGGCTAAGCGTTTTTTAGGATGACGTGACTGTCTTTTTTGTTTTCCTTTTCCTTTTTGGACCCAAGAAGGAACACGATGGTAACGGAGTGTACTTCTTGGAGGGGACATCTTTGGTTGTTGAGCAGCACAAAAACACTGATCCGCATTGTTTGCCTCAGGTCTTTATTATACTGAAATGGGTCGCCACTGATTGTCTTTACGTCGTATCAACTTGATGACAGGCAACACACGCCGTGGAGGAGTCCGCAACGGACTAAATCGGGACAGTTCTTGCTCGGACACATCCAGTAAACTCTGTAACACACCCGTTCTCTCTTGGACTTTGATTTTGGGGACATGTACTTTGTGAGCAGCGGCCACTGCTGATAAAGAGGAAGAGGGCGTCACCGCTGGAGGAGAAGTTTTTGGAGACACTCTCTTGCGGGTAGAAGCTGTTTTCTGTGGACTTTTCTTTTTCTTTTTCTGAGGCTGTGACCTGGTCTTGACACCGTTGCTCTTTTTCTTTTTCTTCTGGGTACGTTTGGGTGTGGCTTTTCTCTTGGGGACGACTTTGGGACCATTAGGATCCCATTTTAAGAGGGAACGAATGATGACACCTCCTAGAGAACCGCTTCCTCCAGGTTTCAAAATTATTTGCTTTTTGGTTCGAGTGTCAGTGCGAGGATCGGCTAGCTGCGTCAAGGCTACTTTGTTTCTCTCAAAAAACGTTTGGTTTGATGTGGAATCTGAATGATGCCTTGCAGTAATTGACGTGCTGTCACCGTAAACCATCGTAAGACTTCTTTGAGACTAGTTTCTAAGACACTAGCACGTATTTGTGGATTTTTTTCGCGACTGATACCGTACAAGGCACGAATCAATTTAATGGGAAGATGAGACTGAAGGGACGTCATGTTCACGATGTGTGAGACAGAGTCAAAGTGACAAAGGTTTTTATAGACTTCTTTGGGTGATTGTGATTACGTCCACGATGGGGACATGTACACGCCCTCCGTCTTGGCACCAGTGGTGAAACAGATGGGCACGAAATCGCAAATAATCGGGAATCGTGGGTTTTAAATCCACGAGTAAATAAGCGTGTGGGGTTTGAGTGGCATCGTCGTACGCATTTGTCAGCCAAGGTGTCCCTAACTGTTTGGCTAACACTTGTACTTGCGATTTATTTCTAGGGCTTTTAAACAACACCACGTAATGAGCATTGAGACTGATGGTACGATGGGCTTTACTTTGTTGAAACAAATTTTGGGTGATGTAAATGACACTGGCATTACGATGATGTCCTTTGCGCGTAAACCAGACTTTAATTTCTTCTTCGTCTTCTCCTAACATGTCGTCAAAAATAACCAAATGAGTTTGACTAGGGTCACACACGATCCCGTCGTCCTCGCCAGGAATGCCTTCCAAAAAGACGATGGAATCGCCTTGACTTTCTCGCAGAAGGCTGTACGCCGATTGCCACTCTTTGTAACACCATACGATTCGTTGTTGTGGCTGATCGATCAAATGATGTTTATGTTCGATCAAACGTTTGACAAATTCGGTTTTGCCTGAACCGCTCGGTCCGGCAATGAGCATGTTAAAGGGATGGCGAAGATACAAGGCTTCCCAACAATTCCGATCTACGTGTTCGTCAATGACTTTGACAGTGGAGGAAGACGGAGCAGAGAAAGTAGAGGTAGCCATAGTAGTGTAAGAAATGTCACTTTTGACACGAGGACAGACAAGACAGGAGTTTTTATACTTTTTTCAGGACACGTTTATTGTCATCTTTAATTGTGAACAACACGAAAGACAAAAATAAATAAAAGCCAAATGTTTAAGGACATCAATAAAAGACACATCAAAACGATCATAGTGGAATATAAACAAGTCTCTGTACAACATTTGTGGTGATCAAGTGGTGAAATCGTAGGGGTAGTGTGTAATGTTCTGAGAGCCTCTACACTCCTTGGCACAGACACACAAGAGTCCTCCCGGAATGGCCTTTCGGGGATGTCGATCACGGTCCTGTCCTGAAGAGAGTGGTTTCCCTCGGTCATGACTTCTTCTTCTTCTGGCACTGTCACTAACACTGGTTTAAAAGTTATTTTTTTCACTGAAGGTTTTAATTTTTTAGGATTACAAATCTTTGGCATAGTGTGCCTCTTCTTTTGTCCATGCCTCAAACCCCCAACTTTTCCAGTCACGTACATCTTTCCAGTGAGGGTACAAGTCACAAGCTACACACACGTCGTCGTACACATCTTCAGTGCCTAAAAGTTGACGAATCTTGTTTTCCCGTAGAGGTTGAGAAGTATCAAGATGAAAGCGCAAAGCTTTGAGCAGAATGAGTCTCTCGTGTACATTTAAAGGAGCCACTTTTATGCTTTTTGGAGTGGTATATACGGTTCATAAAGAGTCCACAAGGAATCGGCTGGTAAACGAAATCCCAAAAAGCAAGTCACTAAGACACACACTACACGTCGACCCCAATTCAATGGACACAGTTCTCGTAATAGACGATCGTAATCCTCTACCGTTTGAATAGTATCATTGATTTCCTTCCACGGAGTCTGTTGTATCACGAATGATAAAGGTCGTGGCATGGTAGTCCGTTTTTATACCCTCTTTGGTGTAAGGTAATAAGTGTACTTTTTGAACAGCTTCGATTTTATTTTAGTACCGTACCAAAAATGTTTAGTCACTAACTCACACACCACACGTCACACAGAAGTTTCCTCTTGAACTAGAAAGAATTGTTCTTGTAAAGATTTCTTGAAATCCTCTAACTCGTCCGTTGGAATTCGATGTATTAGGATCACCTTGTAAGCTGAATGAGTGGCATCCAAAAATTTATGAATTTCACGCGATTCATCAATGTCTGAACACTGGAACACTTTCATCAGAATCAGTCCTCTTATAGCATTTAGGTACCAGTGGTTCAAACATCGGTGACGTAACGGATGCAATGGTTCTTTGCCTTTCACTTGTATTTTGACGAACTCGCGATAAATGCGTTCTCTCAACTCCACAGGCAAACCACGAATGTTCTCTTGTAAAGTATCCATAACCATGTCGGTCAAACACTTCTCCTAGAGCGAAAGTAATGGACAAAGTGAGTAATTTCTCGCCACTGCCATTCCAGGAATCGGTCAAGAATGTCAATAAAATCTTCAAATGTAAATGGTCTAAAGCGGAACAGTAGGAAGAACGCACCCTTGATCCAGAGAAATCGGACTTCTTTGTTGACTTTTGTCAATTTCCTCTTGTGAATTTCTCAACACAAAAGTTCTACAGTCACTAATTGAGATCTGGCTCTGGCAAGTCCCTGCCAAATGTCTTTGTAGATCTTCTCTTGCAATTCGTTTGGTAATCTTTGAACATTATTTTCTACATGGTTTCTAAATTCTTGTCTAGTGGTTGTACAATGTTTGAGTCCTAGCCACGTAGCTGGTTTCTTACACGACATGGTATGCCTACTTCAATGACGAGGTCCCACTAAAGGTACGTAGTGACAATCCGGAGACCATCGAGCATGTTCCAGGTAAGCTCAATCTTTCTTCTCCCACTCGTGAAGTGACACACCGCGACTGAAACACTTGACTTTATCCCCTTCGCCCAAGTAGATAAATCCAGCTCTAGCCAATTCTTCGGGGGTAGGTCCTCCCAGATATTTTGGCCATTTTCCTCGGAAGGTTTGGATCCGACTTTCAAAGTCGCAGTATTCAGGCAAACGCACAGGGAACGAATATTCGTCTTTCACAGGTTCATTTCGATGAGGGTACGGTGAAATATGCAGGAGTTTGCTCAGTTTTACATGACATCCGTAGGGTGGTAGCCGCATGGTTTCATAAGGATAACATCCACCATGAAAACCAGTAAAGTGAAAAGGTGTACGATAACGAGTGGCATCACTGTCGCATCCATCAGGTTTGACACGCACAGCATCACTTTCCATGGTAGGTACAGTCGTAGAAAAATTTCCATGATGTGGTACTGAATCGCTAAGGTCATAGCGTACGGCATCCCTGCAATCGCAAGGCACAGCATCGCACTCGAGCTTGCTCTTGCTTGAAACTTGCTGTTTGAAAGGTTTCATCTTTCTCGCTTGGCAATGGTATTGACAATGAACTATCCGCCTTGAACGTTGGCCTTTTTTATATGCTGGCCAATATCATCGTGACCGTACGGTAAAGTGAAGTGATTGGGAAGCCGAACTCGCTTCTGGTACATGATTTGATAGACTTTTTCCAAGGGTCGGATAACGATTTGGTGTGTGGGTAAACGTACAATCTTGTATGGTTCGTGGGTGGTCACTTTAAAATTTCCATCCTGTCCAGACTGCAAGGCTTCTTTCAAGACGCCAAAGTTCACCAGTCGACTGGTGCGATAATTGAGAGTCAATCCTTTCACTTTACACTCCGTGTGTACTTCTCCTTGAGGGTTACGATATTCGTAGCCGTAATTTTTGGGACCGCCACTTCCAAAACTTAGAATCTTGTTGTCTGGATGCTCCTCCGTCCAGGCTCCTAAACGGTCTCCTTCGATGACAGGGTAAGGTTGACCCAGGCGATCGATGTAGATGCAACTGTCCGTGTCAAAATACAGCACACGATCTCCTAACAGTTCTGAAGCTTCGTACAGTTTTAAGCGAGCATGGGCTGTCACGTAAGCCGCAATGATGACATTTCCAAATTCGTCGGCTTCTACAAAGTCCAGTTCTTTTTCGTAACTGACTAAGATCAAGTCCTCACGAAGGACGTTCACGTGTTTCATATATTTAGTTTTGTCGTGAATCATCTGGAAGTAGCGGAAAGGTTCTGTCAAATACTACGTCTTGGGTAAACACGGTCGTTGTGCCATTTTGCCCCACAAGCAATTTAACATCACTTTGGCAAACCATCGCCTTCCTTCGTTTTTCTCGATGTGGTCTAAAGTGATCCCTTCCTACTCCCAGTATTTGTCTTTCAATTTCTTTTGGTCTTCGGGAGTGTGACACCAGGAAGGATAGCCGCTGACTTCTTGTTTAAGTTTTAAAAAGGTATTCACGTAGTCTGCAAAAATGCCGTTTTGAGCCTCGTCGCCTTTCTGGTACTGTTCTGTCTTGGGAAAGCGGTAAATTTCGTACACTTCTAACAGTTGGTATCCCAGGTCCAGAGCTTTGAACAATTCCACGGTAACCCACGTTCCTGTCAAGGCGCGTTCTTCCTGAGTGTGCTGACAAGGTCGGTCTTGGTTGCACGTTTCGGCACAAGTGCGGCACAAGGGAAACATCAGTTTTCCTTGGCAATGGTGAGGTAAAACGGGATGGTACAAGTACGTGGGAGGCAAGACTTTATACTTGATCAATCCTTCGTATTGGAGAATGTTGTCCAGGTCGATGTGTTCCGTCAGCAATTGCGGATGCCCTGCGGAAAAGTGACAATATTTGCACACGTACGGATACAAAGAACACACGTCCAAGTATTTGATTTCTTCTCCTTTCTCCTCGTCGGCGTGGTACAGCAAACAGGTGGCATTCGTCCGTCCTCCGAACAAACTGTCCCGTGGGGTCAGTGGGTCCACCAGCTTGTAACTTTCCACGATACGCTTAAACTCGGGATCGGTTTTCAATCGCTGATCGTACTCATGTTCCCACATTTCTTCCACTTGGTGTCCTTGCTCTTCTAACTTCAAGCGTCGCTGACAAGTGACCTGGGCTTCCATGGTTCGTTGTAGAAGCTGATTTTAGTGTTGCGTTGAGGATAACAGATGGGGCATCCGGAAAATAAGCACTCGTTAAGCTTGTACACGATCTTGGGGGTTTTCTAAGTCCCAACCATCCACCGAATACGTTCCGATGGTCTTTTCGCCTCCTCTGTTGCGAGCATGTTGGATCCATTTGTCTTCCTTGTCGCACAAGTAATGTAACCAGCGTAGGGATTTGACCGAGTATTGACGTTTGACAAAATTGGTTGTTTGAGGACAGATGACAGCCAGGGTGTTTTCGGGCATGAATCGTCGGCGGTACACTAAGGAACACGCTTTGGCAATGGTGAAGGCTTCTTTCAAAGGATTGATCCCTCCGTGTTCCATGAACAGTTCTCGAAATTTCCACAGCAACGCCGTAAAATGTCCACGTCGGAACGACAATATTTTAACATTTCTTCCTGAAAGTTGAAAGGGTCCGAGGCGTGAGTCTGGTACCAAGCGTGGAAAGCTTCTCGTTGTTCGGTACGCATGTTGTCGGGGTCGTAGAAGTGAGCCTCAGGCAAATGGGGTAGAACGGCATGTTGATTGGCTTCGGTATTGAAAAGTGCGGAAAATAGCCTTTGGCCATTTCTGTCATTCCAAACGTTTTAGGCATGCGGCTCAAAGGCATATCTAAGTAACTCATCGAATCTTTAAACTGCACTTGTCCCACTTGCATGGAAATGATTTTGTCTCCGTTCAAAATGACTTTAGGACGTTCGGTACTTTGTTCCGTATAGTATCTCAAAAGAAATTGTCCATCGTATCCCGAGAAATTGTGAGCCATCACCGTGGCATAGCGATGACAATCTCCGTAACGTTCGATGTCTTCTTGACTCCACGTCTCGTCGATAGGGTTTAAGATCCATTGGGCAAAATCGGCCAATGTGTTTGATACCCGAAAGATTTTTTCACGTCCTCCAGGAATCTTTCTACAGTGAGGGCAATGAGTCAAGATAGACTCTTGGATGCACTTTTCACACGCTCGGTGAGCCACGCAGAAATTAGGAATGTGAATGCCAGTCTCTTGCATGCATTCGAAATCGAGAAATATGAAATGGCCTTTCTTCTGGTCATTATCTTCTTCTTCTTCATGTTTGGATTGGTATTTTTGAAAGTAGCATTGGTGTTCCAAGTCCACGACTTGGCGACAAATGTGACATCGCTTCTTTCCTCGACAAACGCGTAACTTGGCACTATTGGTACGTATGCCTTGTCCACAAGTAGGGCACATTTTCAGGAGTTGACAAGCACTTTTCCGCTGTGAACCTTGCGTCTTCAGATGTTGTTGGTAACAGGTGGGAATGACAAACGTGCGCCGACAAGCTGGGCAATGCACTCGTTCTTGTCCTTCGTCCAGACAGGGCTTAGAGGCTAAACAACCCTCACATTTCGATCCACAATGCTTATGTTGCTCTCGATTGTTATCGCCATAGTCACATTTCTGACAGTAATAACCGTATAACAGGAATGCAGTGATACTGGTAATGGCATCAAAATGTTCATCGTGATGATAGACGTGAATGTACTTTCCGTCTTTGAAATCTTTGCCTCGAAACAGCAGAGGTTCGCGCGCTTCTTGAGGGTGCACTTTCAAGGTGTAGCGTGGAGCCAAGACGTCTTGCAATTTTTGCATTTCAGGAATGCCACAGGGTGTGTCTTTGGATACCCCCGCTTGCTGTAGTAAGAGTTCTGCTTCTCTTTGTTGTTTGGTTCGGTTCGATCGTCGAATAGTTTTCCAGGCTCTTTTCCATTCTACCGTGTCGTTCTTGTCGGCATACGTTCGTCCCACTACGATGGCACGGGATAAACACATCTGGTCTTGAGGGTTGTTAATTTGGAAGAGGCTCTTTTTGGTGCGAAGATTGTCTACCAATAACACCTTTTTGCGTTGTCCTGTCCCTTGGGGAAGAGACACGTGGGTCATGAACAGTGTCGCTTTTCCATCGGTGATGTGAAACTTGTCGTTGAATTGTTGTACGTGTTGAATCTTGTCCATGATTTTGGAAGGTGTCAATTCTGCTGGGCTGCTAACTCGATCCAAACGGGTGACTTCAAACTGTCGTGATGAATAGAAAGTCTCAAGCGAACATCTTCTTTGGCTTCACATTGCTGTATCAGTGTGGTTAACAAAGAATCCCACACATCGGTGATGAACCCCTCTGCTTTCTCCAGCAGTACGTCGGACTTGAAATCTTTAAACTTCACCGTGTACATGTAGGCCGTTGTTCTAAATTTTCTAGAGGAGCGTTTCTCCGTCTCTTGAATGTGGTAGTACTTTTGAGGGTTTACTGGTGGTGATGGACTTTGGTTTGGTGTAGACTCTCTGGGCCTAGATTCTGGATCGTTCATCTCATCTTCAAAATCGCTGGCATGAATTTGAGCCAAGACTTCAGCTACTGTGCGAGGCGATAAATCACGTTTCTGCCTCTTACTTTCTTCTCCTTTGACTGCAAAAAGTCAAATGACTACATTTGAAACGCCATGGACCCCTATATATCCATGTCAGACCAGTATATATATAAAGGGCTGGAGCCTTCTCTCTCAGTATTCATTTTGCTCTCAAGCCGACCAGCACGATGGAAGAACCCACACAGATCGAACTTCTGATCAGAGCTTTGCGAGGTGTGATAAAAAAGTTTTCTTCAGACAAGCCGACGGGCTACTCTCCCTCCTTTCGAGATAAAAGTCAAGATACTTGCTATATCTGTCAGAGGAAAGGGTATTGGGCTACAGAATGTCTAGACCGTCAAAGAAGCAAGGCCATTGTCAAAAGAAACAAGTCAGGATACCTGTTATCATTGTCAAGAGAAAGGACATTGGTCTTCAGAGTGTCCTAAGAAACAACAGGAGCAGGAGGAGGAGGAAGAAAAAGAGATGCCCTCGTTAAAAAGGAAGAACCCCGAAACGTTCAGAAAGAGAAGACAGAAAAGAAAAGAAGAAGAGAAAAGAGTGAGGAAGAAGAGGAGGAGGAAAAAACTGTGAAAGTGAAGAAATTGAAAAAACAGAGAGAGTAAAGAAAAAAGACACAGAAGAAGTCTATGAACTTTTTTAAAAAGTGTTGTGTTATGTTGTGTTGTGACATTGAATTGTAAATATTTGTACCAGAATAGACCAGACTGAAAAACGTAAGTGTCTCCTGGTTTTGATTGTTTAGAATAATAAGGACCTACACTCATGTACTCACAATACGTACATCATAGGGTTAAACAAGGGATTTTGAGTTTTAATTGATTTTGGCAAAATGAATAGTATCTCTTTTCGAAGGAAGTGAGTGGTCCTGAAAAGGACCGTTGGGTGTTTGTTTTTTTCTTAGAACAAACTCAGGAACGAGAAGCAATCAACTTTAACTGCCTTAAGCCTTTGCCAAGGCCAAGGCCTACTTGTGGACTTGCTCCTTTTAATGATTGGGTAGAAATCACTAGGGGTGGTATCTCCGGTGTAGTAACAGGATTGGACTGTTTGGCTCGGGAAGGTCTTTTTCTCTTGGGTCGTAATAAAGAAGTCTGATACATTTGTTTCAGACTTCTTAACTCGGCCAAAATGTCCAAGAGTACCGTTACCATTTGAGGTTCACTGTTCTCCTTCTCTCCTAGACCTTGTTTCTTCTCTACTGCTTCTTCTTCCTGTCGTTTCCTTCTTGTCTCTTCTTCTTCTCGCTGTTGCTGTTCAAGGAGAAATGCTTGTTCTGCCTCTTTCTGCTGCTGTAAAAAATTCTCCAATTCTTCTTTCTGTCTTTGTTTAAAATCCTCGACGTGTGATAAAGAAGGAGAAAGTTGCGAAGGTACTGGTATCGGAACAAATTCTTGCGAAGAAGAGAAAAAAATCTACTAAATCCCAGTTGAAATCAACCTCTTCTGGAAGTAGCGCTGTGTTAACTTTGGTAGCCGCTGCTATGCCATCGCTTTTCGTCTCCTAAGCCGGTGCACCCCAATTCATCGTCTTCTTAGTTTCAGTCAAGTTTCACAATACAATGTCGCATCGATTCAATGCGCATAGACGCTAGCGCACCTATATAGGGAATGTGACGTCACAGGTAACTCTCTTCGGATTGGATGAGACACTCCGCGAAGTGACTGAATTTTGTAACGCGTGTTGGGATTGGTGGACAATTTCAATCCGTTTCGATCCGCTCATCGATTATAAATAAACGCGGTTCACTTCATTCCCTTCACCTGTTCCTCGTCACAAAGATGTGGACCAACGTAGAATCGTCTACTCTAATATCGTCGTTGTTTTTCCGTACGGACTTACCCATGTATGTGAGATCATCATGGAGAATCGTTAGGATCATCGAGACAAGCGTTTGGAAAAGAAGGACCTACGTGGAAAGACAAGGCTGTCTGAAGCGAGTCCTCATCTACAGTCCAGAAGTTAGACGAAGTTTAAGAAAGAGAAGAAGATCAGTGAGATGCCCTCTATGTTAACGGAATGGTGTTAACATAACAAACAACGGCCCTTTTCAGGGCCACTCCACTGCCTCGAAAAGATATTTATTTTCACTTTGCCTATCTATGTGTTATCTATGTGTTGTCTATGTCTCTGTCTCTCTATTGTATTTGTCCCTCCCTAGAGTGGTAGCCGCGTATATTCAGGTCAGTCCCTTGCCACATTGTTGCCAATATCCAGTACCATCATTAATCTTGAGGGCCATATCGCCCCAGGCTGTGCCATTTGGACCTATACATTTTGGGCCCATATCGTCCTAGGGTGTGCTTTTGGGCATATAAATCGTGGGTCCATATCGTCCCAGGCTGATTTTCTTTCTTTGGGCTCATGAGGGCCAAATCGTCCCCAATTACTACTGATGTCATTGTTTCAACGGCACCAAACAATATGTAGGTGAAGCCGAAAGAATCATACGCAGTATAATTGAAGGACATTGATCCGATATACATTTAAAAAGAGAAATCATTTATCGAGACATTTGCCTACAGCATGAAGAAAGGATCAAAGAGATATAATTTAAGATCGGAAATAAATTATGAACTTTTACCCATATTGTAGCCTCTTTCGTAGTCTTGTATCATGTTCGTGATGACGATGATGATGATGATGAAATGATGATTATGACGATTATGATCAGCGAGAGTATGAATTTATGTACATATATTGTTTCCACTACATGGTGTGCGGAATAATTTTTTTTAAATAGATCGATTTAATTTGCGAATATGAATCATCAATATATATGATTTGCCGAGTTATATATTTATGGAGCGGTGTAGGTGTTTCTCTTCTTCTTTCCCGTCTTTTTTGTTAGCTGTTTGTTTTCCGGTCTCATGCCCTCAGTTGATAGGCATGTGCATTCATTTATATTTATCTATCTGTCTTGCTACCTCGCTGTGTCTATCTATATATCTGTTTAATCCAAATCCATTCACTTGCCTACGTCCTTATTTCACCTTTTCCTCTAAATAATGTACACCTATATTTCTCTCCTGTAATAAAATCTATGTATGTATGTATGTATGTATGTATGTATGTATGTATGTATGTATGTATGTATGTATCTGCTAGCCTGGTCACATACGTGCCTTTCTACATACTACCCCCTTCATTCAGTCTCTCTCTCTCTCTCTCTCTCTCTCTCTCTCTCTCTCTCTCTCTCTCTCTCTCTCTCTCTCTCCCTGAATATTTATCCCTCGTCATCAGTTTTTTTAGTAAAATTTTAAAGTGATATATTGAGCTGTCTATCACTCTATCCATCTATCTGTCTGAAAACCTGTTCACATACTAGTCTGTAAAAATTCGCGGTGAACGTGTTAGATATTTCCACTTTCCTCGTCAGCAGTCACGGCAGAATCCACATTGAAAGTACTGACTCACAGCAACGGTGCAGCTGTGTGTCCCACCACGTTGCCCTCCACCACATCAGAGTACACAAAGATCAAATTCAATATTTCGTTCAATTCTACCGGGAGACGAAATAACTTTTAAAAATCGACCGTCGCTGAAGATGCTGATATCAGGGGAAACCTGACCATTAAATAATATGATCATCTCTCCACCCAACAGGTCAAACAAACTGGGATTAAAAGTGATGGACAACGTTTGGTCATCCGTAAATTTCATCAGTAAGCGATGAGCCACTTTATGGTACTTGGTCGTGACAGTTTTGTTCTGTTTGGTCAGGGCTTTGCCAAACTGGGTGTCGAAAATAGTGGCAATCGTTTCCACCAAGTTGTAGTTGTAGTTGTTGTGGGGCTTAACGTCATTTTTCAGCACACGATAGGCTATACATGGCGGTCAGTATTAATGGTGGAGGAAGAAACCGGGAAATCCGCGGAAAGAACCACCGACCCTCGAGAAGCTACTGGCAAGCTTTCTCACATATCCACATTCGCCGAATCTTAGACTCGAACCAACGCAGACAGAGGTGAGATGGCAGTGATCCGTAACGGACAGCGCTTTAGACCACTCGGCCACTCGGGGCCCCCGTTTCCACCAAATGTCGGCCACTCGAGGCCCCCGTTTCCACCAAATGTTGACCGTTAAAATAATAGCCTGCAAGAATTTTCATCTCATAGAGACTCAGGGGAGAATTGGTTTGTGATGGTTGTTTGTATGGGTAAAGAGCAGGATCGCTGGTATCCAAGTTTTTTTGTACTTGTATATTCCGGATTTCGACCGAACACTTCGTTTGGTTTCCGTGGGGTTTATGATTTGTGTGGGATGAATCACTTCGACCAAAGCCACTTCCCAATGGGCTTCGTGATCCAATTGGATGGCCTGAGGTAATTTGGCCTTGAAACAACACAAAGTGTCGTGGAGAAACACATCCATGGACTGTCACTGGGTAAAGTTAAGAAAAATTGGTTATTCATAATTCCAGAGTTCTGATGTCCGAGGGGACACTCGAGGTCAATGGATTCTCCAAAAGAGGATTGTTATTGTTGTTGTGGTGACTGTTGCAAGGATGACTGACGTTGCTGAGTAAAATGGTCCACGATTGTTTGTCTCCTTGTTGCAAACTCAAATTGGCAATGGCAGCACCGATGACACAATGCACCACAAAGATCTGGCAGAAAAAGATGATTTGCGTTTGAGGCACACGTTTTCCATACCACACCCACAAGGGTTGCTTTTGTAGATCTTGCAGAGAAGAACTCAGTGAAGGAGTGGTCACTGTTGTTGTTGAGGATGTTTCGAAGAGCATGATGGTCACTTCTTTTTATAGTCGACGACTTGCAAAGCGTCGATCCACGAATCAAAACTGGGAGGATATCCTTTCCAACGTACTTTGACTTCCTTGACATGACGTTTTCCCACTTTACAGGTTCTTTGATCGAGAATGCTTTCGATATCGTACACCTCGTCTTCTTTTTTGTTCACTCGTTGTAACTCGGGCAAGTGGAACGCTCCTTTTAACACTTCCCCATTCATGTCTTCCAATTTATAGACGGCAGGATGACGGCCACGCACTCGTCCAGTGACACGAAACAATTCGGTGGTCCAGTTAGGTAAGTAACCGTTGTCGGGAGTGCGTTTGGTTTTGCCAATGGGCACCCAATCTCCCGTCTTCAACACTCCACCTTTCTTGGGGACAGAAGGAGTCTGGGACGATCCAAACAGACGCACAAAGACGGTCATTTCATTGCCGGCAGTCACTTCTCCGGGGGGCGCATCCGATGTTCCGATGGTTAGATTGGTTGTACGCTTTGACCAGGTGCGGTAAGACTTCGATATAATAATAATAATAATAATAATAATAATAATAATGATGATGGTGATGATGATGACTTTGTATAGCGCCTAATCTTTAGAAGCTCTAAGCGCTTTACAACATTTGACAACACTTAAAAAACATATATAATGATATGATTACAAAAATAAAAACAAACACCACGAAATTAGAAAACAGAAAACATGCTGTAAATATTTAAGGTAAGGAAACATTATTAGGTCTTTAAGTCTGTTCTTGCAGTTGAAATAGGTGAGTTTTAAGAGCGCTCTTGAATGAGATCACTGTGTCTTTGTGTCTAAGTGCAGTGGGCAATTCGTTCCACGTTGCTGGGCCCTGGTATGCAAAAGAGTGTTGTCCATATGATTTCATTTTCATAGTGGGAATAATGAGAATACGAGTGTCAGAAGAGGAGTGTAAGTATCTTGCAGGTGTGTACACATGGGTGAGGTCAGATAGGTATGTTGGACTGGAGCCCGTCAGTGAAACGTAGCACAGAGAACAAATTTTGTGTTTAATTCTGGATCGTATGGATAGCCAGTGTAGGGTAGAGAGCAGAGGAGAGGCGTGCTCTGATCGTGGTACTCTAAGGATGATCCGAGAAGCTGTGTTTTGAACTTTTTGAAGTTTCTGGAGTAGATATTGAGACGAACCAGACAGAATTGAGTTACAGTAGTCCAGTCTTGAAAATACTAAGGAACACACAAGTGTTTTAGTGGCATCAACTGAAAGATACTTGCGAATGGAGCTGATGCGTCTCAGCTCAAAATATGCAGCCTTGCATATGTTCATGACATGTTGGTGCAATGAGAGAGTACTGTCGAGAGTAACACCTAGGTTTCGTACTGAATTTAATGTTGGTGTTGCTGATATTTATTGTCTGAGGTAAAGGATGTGAATTAGAAAGTCTTTGTGTTTGTAATCAGAATGGCTTCAGTTTAATCATCATTCATCTGCAGCTTGTTACATGTCATCCATGATTTCACATCGTAAATGCACCTCTCTACACCTTGGATGGTAGCTTCAACTTCAGTTGGGTGGCTAGATTTGTATATTTTGGTGTCATCAGCATACAATTGGCGAGACACTGGATGATGATCTATGACACATGAAAGTGGCTGAGTATATAGAATGCAGAGAACAGGTCCAAGAACAGACCCCTGTGGAACACCACAACATAGATCAACTGGACTGGAGTGTTTTCCATTTGCGGACACAATTTGTGTCCTGTTGACCAAGTAGGGCTTGAACCACAGTAAGGCTGTATCGTGAATGTCAAATACATGCTGGAGATGGTGAAGTAATATATCATGGTCTATTGTGTCAAATGCTGCAGACAAGTCAAGGAGAGTGAGGACTGTAATCTTTCCGCTATCCAAAGCAGAGAGAAGGCCATTAACGACTTTCAGAGGAGTAGTTTCAGTACTGTGGCAAGGCGATAAGCAGACTGTACATTGCTAAAAAGACTGTTTGAATTCAGATGAGATACAAGTTGGGATAGAACAACTTTTTCTAAGATTTTGACATGAATGGGAGATTAGAAACTGGGCGGTTGTTCTTAAAATCGTTATGGTCGAGTGTTCGTTTCTTCAGCAGAGGCTTTACAATGGCAGTTTTGAAAAATGATGGGATTCCCCGGATAAGAGAGAGAGGTATTAATAACATCAGTTAGTGAAGGCAATATTGGATCTAAGCACTCAAGCAGCAGTGATGTCGGAATCGGATCAAGCTCACAAGACTTTCGTGCACTCTTTATCACGATTGTACGTACTAAATCGATAGAGACAGATTCAAATGCTGCTAACGATTGCCGCTGAAATTCTGTATCGCTACTGTATGGTGACGACGAGTCAATTGAAATTGTGTTGTCAAGCTTATCTCTGATGGTTTGTACTTTGTCACGGAAGAAATCTGCAAACAGGTCCGGAAGGTCGACTAGAGAGAAGGTAGTTGGAAGTGGTGTACATTTGTTTTTTGACATTAGCTTGTTAGTAATCTCGAATAGCTCTTTGCAGCTGAAACTTTCCGTGATCTTAGTACTGTAGTGGGCTGATTTCGCTGCATGGACTATGTTTGTGACATTCTTCTTAGCGGCTTCATAGATTTGCTTATGAATAGTGAGTCTGGTGGAAAGCCAAAGCCTCTCAGCTTTACGGCGGTCTCTTTTAGCAGTGCGAAGCTGGTCCCAAACACTACTAATACTCGAGACTGTGTTGATGCGTAAAATATTTCCACATGCGTTCTTTTAAGGTGCGTTGAAAACGTTCCACGATGCTGGCTTTGGTTTCTGGATACTCGGTGGTGGAAAAATCAATATATCGTTTCTTCAGTTTTTTTTTTCCGAAAGCTTGGTTCAGAAATTCGATGCTTTTGTGGGTTTGCCATAGAAGAGGGTGACGACGTTTTAAGGCTCGCACTAAGTCAGAGCTTTTATTTGGAAGTCAAAGGTACATCCCAGGTAAATTTGGAAAAGACATCGATGACACAAAACGAATATTTGTAGCCACGATTGCAGGTGGCTAAATGAGAGACATCGGCTAAATCGGCTTGCCATTGATGATCGATACCCTCCACTCGGGTGCGACTTCTGGAAACTTTTCGTCGAATGGGTTTGTATAAGGTGTACGTGGCTTGTTCTTGTAACCATCGTTGCACTTGAGGTAAACGGACACTATTTTTGACCTTCTCCGTAACCCGCAGTCGTAGTAAATGCGTCATCAGGACTCTCTCTTCAGTTCGTATTGTAACTGGGACATCTCGGTCAGATGAGGGTTGGGCGGTAAATGTGGGGTGCGTTGTTCTTGACAACGATGGAATTCCATCCATCGTTTGTTAGCAACTAAATTCAGCTTTCATCCTTGCATCAGATTCGAAAGTTCACGTCTGAGATCTTTTCACCCAAGAGGTCCCTTTTATCTTCTTGGTCCTTTTTATCTTGGACTCACGGGGAAAGCACCTCCCATGAGTCCTCCCAGCATTGTCACCAATTCTCCTTTCACCAAGGGTTATAACAACAGGGGCAAAATTCCTCCACGCTGTACTAACATCTTATTCTTTTGACGGACGGGTATTTTCTTTATCACCATTTGGCGAAGAACGTGTCGATGCTTGGCTAAGTGTTCTTTCTGATCCTGAGACAAAGGTATCGTTCCTTTCAAGTCACTCAGACAACATTCCCACACGGTATCGACGACATCTTTCGAGGCTGTTTCAGTGTGTTGTTTTCGCATGGGCGAAGTGGCTTTGGACAGAACGGAGAACACGTCCCAATGTTTGGCTAAACGAGGAGGCAGTTCTTTCCTTTTCTTTCCATTTTGAGGTGAAGAGGAATGGCTTCATGGGATGACATCTTTGTTTGTTCCGGAGCACACACAAAATACACTGACGTCGATGACTTGGCACACGTCCTTTTATCTTATTTTTGGGGGGTGTATTTTTCAAGGAGGTCAAAGGGTTTTAGACCAGTCTTTTTCATGAATTCTTTTACTATCCCATGAAATAATCCTTCCCTTTGGTTCCTCCTCTTTTCGTTTGGACGATTGGGTCTTTTACTGGGTGAACGATGTTGGGCTAGACGTTTCTTCGGATGTTGGGTCAAACTACGAGACTGCCCTTTTCTTTTCCCTTTCTTGACAGGAGAACGGCGACGGTGATGGTGTGCACTTCTTTTGGGTGACATCGTTTTGCGTTCAGGAGCACAAAAAACACTGATAACGATCGTTTGGCATCGGTCTTTTTTAATAGTGGAATGCGTCGCTGCTGATTGTCGGTCCGTCGTATCAACTTTATGACAGGCAACACTCGATGTTGAGGGGTTCGCAACGGACTAAATCGGGACAGTTCCTGCTTGGTTAAGTCCAGTAAACTCTGTAACATGCCCTATCTATCTTGGACTTTGATTCTGGGGTCAGGTACTTTGTTAACAGCTGACACTGCAGCTAAAGAGGAGGAGGAGGAGGGTATCACCGCTGAAGAAGTTCCTGGAGACACGGGTTTCCATTTTTGTTATCAAATTATGAGAGACGGTTGACAAATCGGATTGGCTGGCATCACTAGCAACGGTGAAGTGGAAGAACCTGAGGATACTGGAGACACGGTCACTGCTGCAGATCGTGCCTGGGAATGTAAGGTTGCGTCCGGGTTGCAGTGGCGCTCTTGCGGGTTGAAGCATTTGCTTTTGATGAGGGATGTGAATGATGCCTTGAATTAATTGACGTGCTGTCGCCGTAAACCATCGTAAGACTTCTCTGAGAATGGCTTCTAAGACACGAGCACGTATTTGTGGCTTTTCTCGCGACTGATGCAGTACAACGCACGAATCATTTTGACGCGGAAATGAGATTGAAGAGACGTCATGTTGAAGATGTGCGAGACAAACCAGAAGTGTCAGACGTTTCTATAGATTTTTTTAAAAGTCGATTTCAGAGTAACGGTGACCAAGGCGATCGATGCAGATGCAACTGTCCGTATCAAAATACAACACAACATCTCCTAACAGGTGTAAGGCTTCGTACAATTTTTAAGCGAGCATGGGCTGTCACGTAGGCTGCAATGATGACATTTGCAAATTCGTCGGCCTATACAAACTCCAGTTCTTCTTCGTAATTGACTAAAATCAAGTCTTCACGAATGACATCCACGTGTTTCATGTATTTGGTTTTGTCATGAATCAACTGGAAGTAGCGGGAAGGTTCTGTCAAATACTCCGTCTAAGGAAAACACGGTAGTTTTGCCATTTTTCCCAACAAAAATTTAACATCACTTTAGAAAACGATCTAAAGTGATGCCCTCCTGCTCAAAGTATTCTCTTTGAATTTCTTTTGGTCTTTGGAAAGTGGTAAATTTTGTACACATCTAACAATTGGTATCCTAAGTCCAGAGTTTTGAACAAGTCCACGCTAACCCACGTTCCTGTCAAGGCTCGTTCTTCCTGAGTGTGATGACAAAGTTGTTCCTGGTTGCACGTTTCGGCACAGGTATGACACAATGGAAACATCAGTTTTCCCTGACAATGATAAGGTAAAACGGGATGGTACAAGTCCGTGGGAGGCAAGACATTACATTTAATCAATCCTTCGTATTGGCGAATGTTGTTCATGTCGATGTGTTCCGTCAGCAATTGTGGGTGTCCTGCGGAAAAGTGACAATATTTGCACACGTAAGGATACAGAGAACACACATCTAGGTATTTAATTTCTTTTTCTTTCTCCTCGTCGGCGTGGTACAGCAAACAAGTGGCATTCGTCCTTCCTCCATACAAACTGTCCCGGACGTTCAGAGGGTCCACCAGCTTGTAACTTTCCACGATTCGTTTAAACTCAGGATCGGTTTTCAAGCGGTGATCCCACATTTCCACCACTTGATCTCTTTGCTGTTGGATCCATTTGTCTTCCATGTCGCACAAGTAATGTATCCAACGCAGAGCTTTAACCGAGTATCGGCGTTTGACAAAATTTGTAGTTTGAGGACGAACTACAGTCAGGGTCTTCTCGCGCAAGAATCGTTTGCGGTACACTAAGTAACACGCTTTGGCAATGGTGTAGGCTTTTTCAAAGGATCGATCCCTCCGTGTTCCATGAACAATTCTCGAAATTTCCACAGCAACGCCGTAAAATGTCCACGTCGGATCGACCGTACATTAATATTTCTTCCTGAAAGTCGAAAGGGTCCGAGGCTTGAGTTTGGTACCAAGCGTAGAAAGCTTCTCATTGCTCGGTGCGCATGTTATCGGGGTCGAGGTAGTGAGCATCATGCAAATGTGTCAGAACGGCGTGTTGATTGGTTTCGGTATTGAAAAAGTGCGTAAAATAGCCTTTGGCCATTTTTGTCATTCCAAATGTTTTAAGCATTCGGCGCAATGGCATGGCCAAGTAACTCATCGAATCTTTAAACTACACTTGTCCCACTTGCATGGAAATGATTTTGGTTCCGTTCAAAGTGACTTTAGGACGTTCAATGCTTTGTTCCGTATAGTATTTCAGCAGAAATTGTCCATCGTACCCCGAGAAATTGTGAGGCATTACAGTGGATTAACAATGACAATCTCCGTAACGTTCAATGTCCTCTTGACTCCACGTCTCGTTGATAGGGTCTAAGATCCATTGGCTGAAGTCGGCAGCGTGTTCGGTCCCCGAAAGCTTTTTTCACGTCCTCCAAGAATCTTGTTACAGTGAGGGCAATGACAAAAGATAGGTTCTTGGATGCACTTCTCGCACGCTCGATGAGCCACGCAGAAATTAGGAATGTGAATGCCTGTCTCTTGCATGCATTCGAAATCGAAAAAGATGAAATTGCCTTTCTTTTTGTGGTCATCTTCTCCCTCCTCCTGTTGGTGTTGTTATTTTTGAATGTAGCATTCATATTCCAAGTCCACGATTTGGCGACAAATGTGACATTGATTCTTTTCTGAACAAACGTGCGCCTTGGCAATATTGTCCATAAGTAGTGTACCATTTCAGCAGTTGGCAAGCACTTTTCCGCTCTGAACCTTGCGCCTTCAGATGTTGCTGGTAACAGGTAGGGCTGACAAAAGTTCGCTGACAAGCTGAACCATGCACTGGTTCATATCCTTCGTCAAGACAGGGTTTAGAGACCAATCATCCTGGACATTTCGATCCGCAATGCTTATGTTGCTCTCGATTGTTATACGCATAGTCACACTTCTCACAATAATAACCGTATTCCAG
Organism: Megalonaias nervosa; assembly: GCA_016617855.1. NCBI lineage: Eukaryota > Metazoa > Mollusca > Bivalvia > Unionida > Unionidae > Megalonaias > Megalonaias nervosa. Next base: position 12,096 of record JAECUM010030557.1, on the reverse strand, counting down.
GAATCCGGTGATAGTGGTAATGGCATCGAAATGTTCGTCGTGATGATAGAAATCTTTGCCTCGAAACAACAAAGGTCCATGCATTTCTTGAGGGTGTACTTTCAGTGTGTAGCGTGGAGCCAAGACGTTTGCAATTTTTGAATTTCAGGAATGCCACAGGGTGTGTCTTTGGATAGGCCCGCTTGCTAAACCAGGATTTGTGCTTCTCTTTGTTGTTAGGGTCGGTCCGATCTTCGAATTCTCTTCCAATCTCTTGTCCATTCTTCCGTGTCGTTCTTATCGGCATACGTTCGTCCCACGACGATCGCTCGGGCTAAACACATCTTGTCTTGAGTGTCTTGAGGACTTTTTTGGTGTTGCGAAGGTCGCCCACCAGTAACATCTTTTTTCTTCCGGTCCCATTGAGGGGAAGAGAAACGTGGGCCATGTACAGTGTCGCTTTTCCATCGATGATGTGAAACTTGTCGTTGGACTGCTGAACATGTTGAATCTTGTCGATGACTTTGGAAATTGTCAATTCTGCTGGGCTGCTAAATTCGATCCAAACAGGTGACTTCAAGCTATCTTGATAAATGGAGAGTGTCAAGCTATCGTCTTCTCTGGCTTCACATTGTTGTTTTAGTGTGGTTAATAAAGAATCACACAAATCAGTGATGAATTCTTCTGTTTTCTCCAATGGTACTTCTGACTTGAAATCTTTAAATTTCGCTGTGTACGTGTAGGCTGTGGTTCTAAATTTTCTGGAGGAGGGTTTATCTGTCTCTTGAATGTGGTAATACTTTTCGGGTGATACCGGTTGACTTTGACTTGGCGTAGACTCTCTCGTCTGGTCTCAGTCGTAGAAGGTGTAGATTCAGTCTCACTCATGTCGTCTTCAAAATCGCTGTCATGGATTTGAGCCAAAACTTCAGCTCGTGCGCGAGGCGATGTATCACGTCTCTGCCTCTTACTTTCTTCATCTTCTTTCTCAATGAAGTCGTGCGCTCATTTCATCTTGATTGCAAACTTGCAAATGACTAAATTTTAGATGCAATGGAGTCCCTATATATAAGGTTTGTGTTTTGAGGCAATAAATATACTTGGGTTTGTCCATAGAAATGTCCGCAAGTTGTATAACTAGATACTAGGTTTGTCCATAGGACTTTCCTACAAGATGAGATTATAAATAGATAGTGAGTTTTTCCATAGGATTTTCCTACAAGTTGTGACTATAAATAGATACGAGGGTTTTTCTAGAGGCTTTCCTAAAAGTTGTGACTATAAATAGATACTAGTGTTTTTCTATACAGTATATTTGCTGGTGTAAAAGATAGTCTATCTTGTGAGATTTTATCTCATTCGCTTACATTTTAAGCTAACACAGGGAGTTTGGATAGTGAGTATGATATAATGGATGGTATAGTTGGTGTAATGGATATTATTTTTGTGGTGTAAGAGATAGATGTTTTGTGAGATTTCATCTCCTCCTCTTGCAGTATAAGCGGACACAAAGCATTTTGGATAGTGAGTATGATACGCTGGATGGTATAGCTAGTGTGACGGAAAGTATATTTGCGGTTTAAGGGATTGTATATTTTGTGAGATTTCATCGCCTTCTCTGACAGTCTAAGCTAGCACAGGACTTTTAGGAATGCTATTTTAGGTGATAGATGGTGTAGATGGTGTAATGGATAGTTTTTATGGGATGTTGAATGGTATATAAGGTGTGTATGTTTTGTTTTCATCTCCTTCTCTTTTACTCTAAGCTAACACAAGGTTGTGTGTGTGTGTGTGTGTGTGTGTGTGTGTGTGTGTGTGTGTGTGTGTGTGTGTGTGTGTGTGTGTGTGTGTGTGTGTGTGTGTGTGTGTAAGGGGTGAGGGATGGTATAGGTGATATTTTGGATATTATGTTTGTGAAATTTCTTCTCCTTCTCTTACATTCTACTCTAACAAGTGACGTTTTGGATAGAGTGCATAATGAGATGTTGGATGGTACGTGAGAGTATTTTTGTGGAATTTCATCTTCTTCTCTTAAACTCTAAGCTAAAAATGGCCTTTTGTGATAGTGCGTGTATGGGATGTTGAATAGAATAGGGATGTTGGATGATATAGTGGTGTGATGGATGGTGTTTTGTGGTGTAAAGGATAGTCTATTTTGTGAGATTATCCCCTTCTCTTACATTCTAAGCAAACACATGGCATTTTGGATAGTGAGTATGATATGCTGGATAACACAGTGGTGTGAGGGATACTATTTTTGTGGTGTAAAGAATAGTCTTTTTGTGAGATTTCATCTTCGTTTACATTCTGAGCTAAAACATAATACTTTTGGGATAGTGTGTTTAGGGGGTGTTAAATGGTATAGTTAATATGATTTATATTATTTATTTTTTTTGTAGTGTAACGGATAGTCTGTTTTGTGAAATTTCATCTTCTTCGTTTACATTCTAAGCTAACAGATAACGTTTGGAGTGTGTGTGTGTGTGTGTGTGTGTGTGTGTGTGTGTGTGTGTGTGTGTGTGTGTGTGTGTGTGTGTGTGTGTGTGTGTGTGTGTGTTGGTCTTTGTTTGTCCCTATAAAACTCCCTTTGTCCCCATCAAATTCATTTCACATACCTACCTACCTACAGTAGCGCGTATTCAGGTCAGCCACTTGCAACACTGTTGCCATTATTCCCCTAGTGTCCAGCATAGAAACGTCATTGAAGCTAGAAATTTTGAGGCTATAAATATACTTGGGTTTTTCCATATGAATTTCCACAGGTTGTAGCTATAAATAGATACTAGGGTTTTTAATTAGGATCGTAACACAAGTTGAGGCTATAAATATATACTGGGTTTTCCATCGGATTTTCCACATGTTGTAGCTAACAATAAATAGAAGGATGAGAAAAAGAAGAAGAAAAATGTCTTGGAGAAGATGAAAAGTTGGTGAAGAAGAAGAAGGGAAGAGAGAAATTAGATGAAACCCAAAGGCCCTTTTCAGAGCCACTCATATGTCTAAAAAAAAGATGTTTATTCTCTCTTGCCTAAATTTTTTTTTTCTATTGTATAGTTGTGTGTTTGTTTGTTTGTATACGTATATGTCTCTGATGTTTTTGTCGGTATCACACCAATTGTCCATAGATAGACCTATCCACACTGTTGCATTGTCCGTTTTGGTCTAGACAGTCCCTGTTCCATTCCATTCCCATTTGGGTCTAGACAGTCCCAAACCCATAGGTCTAGACAGTCCCAAACCAATGTTAACTTCCCGTTTGGGTCTGAACTGTCCCAGGGGTGTTTTCCTTCTATAATCTTTAGTCCTAAAGTATCCCCATTAACTACTGACATTTTGTATGGGTACTTTCCATCACAACCTGTACCACTAACTTCAGCCAGCAGCATTCGACCTTTTTCCGAGCTTCTCAACCGATGACAGACACTAACAACGGCAACAACAATAACATATCCAGCACCACGACACTTTCTCAGGAATATATTGTGCCTTATAAAAGCAAATATGTAACAGATCGAACACGATAAGTTACATCTACATTAATCGATGAGATCAAAAATGTGTTTAACCTTGACATGGCCAAAAATTTAAGCTTCCCAGAGAAGCTAGAACAAATCAGGAACAACAATATCTTAGACACCTTGGGTGACAATCGTATCAATGAAATATACATCAACAGTGCTACCAGAACAGAAACTGGACGACAAGATAGTTTGCGTGACTGTTACAGCGGTAGATGGTCACTTTACGATAGTGAATCTAATAAACTCTCTGAAACAGACCTTATTAAGAACATTTTAGACTCCTCTCCAGAATTTAAAGTTCTTGTCCCTGTCCTCCCCACACCAAATACTGATTAAACCTCTACCAGCTGGAAAATGGCATTCAGTCGATAAAGTGTATGGTCTTTTAGTTCAAACAGATATTGTACGTAATGATGTTCCATCTGGCAACAAATCTAACTGCTATCTGCTTTTCGACAATGCTAGAAACATAAGAAGCTCAATTCTCACCAAAAAAACAAACAAACAAAAAAAAAAAAAAACATGAATTCTGTGATTACTGTGGAGTATCGGATTTTAATGAAGGATATAATGCAAAAATGACACATGTTCTAGAAAGCAGTAGAATATAGAAACAAAATGCACTGCATCAAACGGCGTCAAAAAGGACAAGTCTTATTGGAACCACTTTGTCCACAGTCAAGCGATGACGATATTATCATTCTTGTTCAATATTGTACCAAGCACAACACAGATTCCAGTTTTAAGAAGAAAGTGTCATATTTCGTTAGGCAAAATGACAAAACTTTTGGAGACGTCATTTTAGATAAATGCATAAGCATTCCATCCAACAAAAACAATTTCACACGGTAAATCAACGGCATGACAGGCCTTGTACAAACAAATACTGAAACATTTGACAAAATAACGGAACAGATTCAAAACTTCAGTCTAAAACTGAGACATATCTACCAAGAACTAAAAAAAAGATGACTCGCTAACGGGTATGTGATCACGAAGTTGTCAGATATAAAAAGTACTTTGATCAGAAAACGGGAAAGAAAGCCACATCTAAAAAAGACCAACATTGCCGATGAGCTGCTAGAAGTAATTGGAATGATAAATTGCTACCCTTGCCTTCAAACAATTATTCATCACAAAGATAAAGTCCGATCGGTCATTGGTTATACCTCAGACCAGATGAAAGACCTGAGACATTTTATGAAATATGCTAAGTGTCAGCCAGTTTGATAGACAGAACTATTAATATTAGTGGCACAACACTTGTTTCCAAGAACCACAGACTCATCAGACCCCCCCCCCCCCAAAAAAAAAACAACAGAAACAAAAGGAAAATCCAGTCTTCTTTGGACCAATTCTTCTTCACAAAGACGCCTCATGCAAAACTTATAAAGGCTTTCTTGAATATGCTGCTGCGGAATTGGACTATAAAGTTGAAGATGTAGAGCTCCGAATTTCCGAAACTATGGAATTTGAAAAAGCACTGACAAAAGCTATTGAACACGTCTTTCCAAGGGTAACGCCTTTCATGCATCAAGAAAATAGAAAATAATATCAAGTATTACCTGCAAAACAAAGTTGGGGTGGAAATTTCGGCCATAATTTTGCAAATAGCTATCTGATTTATATTTAAAAGCTGAATATCAACCTTTTACATTCTCTTACTAAACATACGAAAACACTAACAAGTACTAAAATAAACCAGGTATATATGTTCCATTGTTCTTTGTTTTGTTTTTGTTTTTTTTCTTTTAATATTTCACGTGGTCAGCCTGTTGAATCAGCCACGGTCTGGATCAGCCATGGTCCGAATCAGCCAGCATTCGTTTGTTTTAGGAAAGATTGGTTGACAAACGCACATACCGCTCGTAACTGTATGTGAAAGTTAGGGTACCAGTCGAGAAAAATGCATGTAACTCGTATATTGGCCGGCAGGTCATGGATGTAAGTTAAAATACCACAGGAATCCAAATAATTTTGAAAACACTGATTTTTTTTTTATTTAAAAACTTGATATTTCTGTTTATCTGCATAAAATAATTGCAAAATTCATACAGTCATCATTGAGAAGTTAAAGTTATAACTTGTGTAATGTGTTTTCGAGGTCAATTTGTCTCTATTTTTTTTTTTTTTTTTCCCCGAACACTTTTGTGAAGGTTTAGAGGTTGATTGCGTGTAGAGATGTCTGCAGTTTAAGAACTAATACGTAATAGGTAATGCTTATGGAAGCGAGTGCACATAACTTACAGTGACTGACACTGCGTGACGTCATGGTGTTGTCACTTTACATCACCTGAGATACTTGGTTTGAAAATTATATAAACTCTTTAGCATTTTTTTTTTTTAAACATATTTTTGCGACAATGCTTACGATGGTGATGAATGATCAGTAATACGAATCACCTTTTCAGCATAGCTCTGGCTGAAATATAAGTTATAGTAGTCCTACAATGTAAGACCTTGGCCTTGATATGTGTTTTGGGCGTCGAACACTAAAACAAATAACATATTATACGTCTTACTTTGTGGGACTAATATTACAGTTGGATAGTAAAATAAATTGGTTGTCTCTTAGACGCTTGTAAGAGACAAAAAAAAATATGGAGATAATCAGAGACCCATCCTTTGTAAAGTACTTTGTGATAATGATTCCATTTTAAAGATTCAATTGACAGAAAGGCTGCCCAAAATAAAATTGTCTTTAAGGAAATGTATTTTATTGGAAATGTAGTTCATTGGTTTTTTTTTTCAAACCCAGCAAAGTTTAGTTCATTATTTCTTTTTCAAACCCAACAAACCTAAGTGCATTATGGTAGATGCAAATGATATAATTCAGTTTAAATGAAATGTTCCCTCATTACGGTAATAAACATAAATTATCATGTATAATGCAAAGGATGCTAACAGAATATAATAATAATAGGTAGCATGTATTAAGAATAATGTAATAATAATAATAATAAAAATAATAATAATAATAATAATAAATTAAATTGCATCAGCACTAATAATAATCATAATAATTATATGCAACTCATGTTAGTTATGATGCTGTGGTTACAATAGTAGTCTTTACTTATACTATATACATATCATAAATAATAATAATAATTGTTACAAGTGCCTATGGTGCAAAGAGAGCATCACTGCAATGTAGTTTAATTTCATTTTAAAAGTAAAAAGTACCACTCTTGGGAATTTGCAAGGACAAGTTCAGTGACCAGATAAATAATTAATGTAGGACCATACAACCACTAACTGGTGTTGTTTTCTTCTGTAATGCATATTGTTATGTATATTTAATTTGCACTTTTTGTTGGCTTTTCTCAAAGATTCTTTTATATGTTATGTATATTTGTATTTTGTAATTGAACTTGGTCCAAAATCAAGTCAATGGTCTACCTGACTAGTGACATATATTTTGTAAACAAAATAATACATAGGTAATATTTCCCTATAACTATAGATTAAATATTCAGATCATTATTAATTGTAACATGTTTACTTCAGTTTGAGTTATGGATACAGTCATGATTATGACCTCAGAAGGTACCAGAAATGAAATTTTCCATTAAGATGAAAGACTATTTCCAGAAAATGGTAATTGTGACCTAGGTCAAGTGGAGATGTATTTGAAGTTGTTTACTTTAGGATTACTCATTCCTACCTTAACATCTGTAGTGGAAGCAGCCTTATTGTTGTTCAGTTTTTAATTTGGGTGGATTTATTTGTTTAAATTATTCTCGGGAATTACAAAGTGCTCATTAATACTTCTTGGACTAAATCTTTATTTTGGAATTATTGTGAATTCTTTCAAGGATATTTTAGATTATATTATTATGTTACATCAAGACTCTTAACATATCACCACATTTAAGGCCATTGGCACATAATCACATTTGAGACTTCAGGCACATCAGCACATTCAGTATTGGAATTTATTTGGAACCCCACTGGAAATTATTTGGAAGCTATCCATCTGAACTTGTGACAGAATTTAAATTTCATTAACAAAATATTAAATTGTGTACTTGAGATAAAACACTTTAATCCATTACAGCATCTATCAACCCAACCCACCTCCTGCACATGTATGATCCATCCTTTCGGTGCACGAATATTGTATAGCTCCCTTATGCCATGAAAATTTATTATTGGAGGCAACAGTCTCCTCAGGTGGAAACTGCCAGGACTAAAGTTAGATTGTTTTATCTGTACCAGTCAAGCGAATTCTCACACTTTTAGTACTCTTCTTATTGACCTTCCATCCAGGAATCAGATCAAAGTACACTGGAGTTTCATTCATGTTAATGCTCATATTGTCGGCAAAATAATCTTCTCTTTTGAACTTCACGAGTTCCTCAAATGATTTTATTTTCACCTCCAAATCGTTGGGAGATGCTGGGTCTCAATCCTTGCACCAAGCACTAGATTGTGTTGCTTTTAAAGCTGCCATTCTTTAAATTTATTTTCCAAATTCCCATGAATACTGGTAAAAAGGAACTAAAGCTTGCTTCCCTATGTCGGCCGACTTTGTATATATAAAGAAATTGGCACACTTAAAGAATCCCAAGTCCATTGTATTTGGTATCCTGTCCGTAAGTTCAAGCAGTGAGTTTTTTGCTTGCTGCCAGTTATGTTTATTTACCACTGGGGTTCCTATTTGTTTGCCATCTGGAATCATAATTGATACAAACAGGCATTGACATTTACAGGGTAAATAGTATACACAGCAATAACTTGCTTTAATAATACTTTTTGTAACCCATGCTAGTGAAAAGATATCATTTGCACTCACAGTGAATGTATTTTCTAATAATGATTTTTATTTGTGAGATGCTGTCATATAATTAACCTGAATATAATACAATCTTGGTTAATTTGCACTTTACACCATGTCATGCATGTATTCCATGTACTTTCAAGCAGTCAGTTGATATTTCCCTCACTATCTCTTATTTGTGATTTTATTGGACTAGGTTTTAGTCTAATAACATGTTCAGATTTTAAGTATATCCAAACATGATTCATTTGTTTATATTCACATCAATGAACAATGTGTCATCTGTTATCGGACATAAGCGATACATACCACAGTATGGATGCATGTGCTTCTTATACAAAGGTCGTGGATATATTTTTTTCTTTAATAAATTGCTTAGGATGAAAAAAAGAGGAATTAGTCATAACAATTGAAGGTTAGTTTCTTTCATTTTATTATCAAATAAGCATTTTGTTTATCCCATTTATTGCAGTATTCAGTGGGGGGGGGCACAAATTCAACACAAATGTATTTTGTTTCTTATGTCTTGGGACATATGACCATAGCCCTTCAATGTAAGATGCCTCCCCTGATGTTTGTGTTTGAAGTTGCCATCATACTGCCTAAATAATGGCATTGTGTACCATGTTCCGAGGTTGACTAATTTTCAGGAATATCTCACGTGCTTGGCAGCCCATACCACACTCTTCTACAAATTAAAGCCATATTGCTTTAGTTGGACTCAACTTACTCTGATGTATTCTAATAAATTCAAATTCTCACACGAGCAAATGGATGTGTTTTCAAATTTTGTTGACATACATTTCACTTGACTGGAATGTGATGGAAGCCAGGAATGCCAAAATCAGATTAAGTTGAAGTGAATTGAATAAAAATATATTAATATTGAAGACAGTGTTTAGATGGCATTCTTCATTCAAGATACTAATGAGTTATCAATCATGTTGATGGTGATGAACAAAGCAGACATCTCAAGGCTCTTGAAGAAAAAAAATAAAGGATTAATTGTTTAGGAATTGGGCCAAGCTGCTTCATCGCTACAAGGAAGCTTATTTACAAATTTGGAAGGTAACATGTTCTTTTTATGCTGAGAAATTATTGTGGTCAGTCTGTAGAACATCCTTATCATCATTACATTTCAGACCACTATGGAAGAGGAAAATACCTCCTTACCCAGTGTATGTCCAGGGAAACCCCCAGAACCGTATATTTCTCCCGATGTTCTGGATGAAGATGGTTAAACCAGAGTTGAAGACACCTCCTGACACTGTAGAGTTCATCGTTCATCCACAGTAAGAAATTTTCAAAATTAACTCTCTGAATTTACTGGGTTTTGGGGTTAGCAATTGTTGAAAGAAATAACTGCATTCCTTTAAACGTTACTGATCTGCTTAGAAAACTGCTAGTAAAAATTTGAACACTGACAGTATTTTCACAAGTCAGCATTTGTTAATGTTGGTTTTGTTGTTATTATTCTGTATGTGAGGATGATGTAGTGCCAGAGAAATAAGTTTTCTACGGTTTCTTAACTGAAGTATCTAAAGAGTTATTTGAAAACAATCCTGTAAATGTGGATTCGGTGGATATTGTTTGATTTGCAGTTGTAAGTTAGCCCTTTACAAGTGCTACTGACACATTGTTAATGAAGCATAATCAGCAGTAATGAAGCTGTCATTAACATAATTAAATTCTCAGATGCAAAACTAGAATTTGGTAATTATTTCTCTTCCCCAAGGGTGCAGTTTGAATCCTACCATCTGATCAGCCTTGGGTAGGGCACCTGACTCGCATTGCCTTGGCACTAAATAACTGAATTGAGTTGGTGTACCATAAAATAACAAAACCAAACTCCTCCCATTTGTTTTGCACTGTCTGTCAGACTTAACCGCATTTTAGCAACATACTGTCCTTACTACTTATAACTTGAATACAACAGCAGACAACATAGACCTTGACCTGCTGTTACATAATGCCCCAGCCAATAAATATGTTTTGTTTGTTCTGCTGATTATTCCCAACAAACTCCATAGATCCAGATCTGACAACATATTATACGGTGGTAGATCTGGTATGTGCAGTTTGCATTTATACTTTTAAGTGAGTACCTCTGGTATCTAAAAAAAATTACTTTTGAGCCAAACCAGAACAAATCTAATATATAGACACTTAAAGTTGGTCCAAAAACCTGAGTAGATTCTGGTGAATATCTCCATAATATTCCATTTTTCAATTTTTTCCCCTTTTTTAGATAAAAATTTTTTAAGCATCATTTATTATAGCAAAATTCAGTTGAGGAAGACAAAAGAAAGTTTGGAGGCATATTTGTATTATTATACACATGTCAGCTCTTATGTGTAGGCTCGTACAAAAATAACGAGAAAAGAGTGAAGCCAACAAGCTTTGTATATTTTAACAAAATAATTTATTTCCCTGGAAAATTATGTAAAAATTGGAAATAGGACTTACGGTTTGTGAATATAATCCAAAATTTAATCCTAAGATTTAAAAATACAAGTCCTATCACTAAACAGTTCTAATAGAATCCGGGTTCGAATCTCGATGAAATTCCAATATGGAGGTGATGACGTCAGATTAGGTCGTTGTACTGGTGGTAAAAGATCCTCGATTGAATCACAGTGTATAATGTTTCCGTTAAACTCCAGAATAAATTTCCACTGAATTTCTTTCTCCCAGAACTTTTATAAATATAAAGCACTTGTTTAGTTTTCTTGAGAATAAATTATTAAATTCCAAAAACAAATGAACTTCAAAAACAATCTGGCTTGAACAATAGAAACACCTTGTACCTTCAAGGTGTGGACATACGACTGACTAAATCTACTAGAGAACATCTGTTTAAAGGCGCGATTTTAGACAACATGGTGCTTCACGTGATAGGCTATGTGATTTACTAATTTGAACAGTGCAATAAAAAAATGCCATTTATCACGTATGCAAGAATAGCCCTATCTAAGAATCAAATTCTCACACTGAAAATATATAAAAAAGAAAGACTCTTTACAGTTCAGCTAACATGCGGGCCGAAATGACCTTGCAATAACCAATTGTATTCACTCGATGTTTACAAAATTTATGAACTAAAAATAGTGCTGAAGAAATCTTATAATCTAATCGGGTCAAGCCAATTTTCCGAAAAGAGACTTAAATCCAATGAAAATTATCATTACAATAACATGTAATGAAACAAAATTAAAAATAAAGAAGAATTTAAAACTAACACACAAGTAATTTAATTACATATACGTAACACTTCCCCCCATAAAGAAAAAGAAAGATTTATGTAATCGAGCTTTCTTTTCACCATATATAAATTATGCATGAGGTAAAATAAAATTACATAAGAAAACTCTTATGAATTATACAAAGTATACATGAAATAATATTACTATACACGGGAAAGTGCATCTACAACCAAATTGTCTTTTCCTTTGATGTGCCTGATGTTAAGATTATATTCTTGCAAAAACAAACTCCACCTTAATAATCTTTGATTTTTATTTTCCATCTTGTCGATGAAAGTAAGAGGGTTGTGATCACTAAACACAACAACCGGAGAAGGAGCTGAGCTAATGTAAACTTCAAAATGCTGTAATGCCAGTATTAAAGCCAAACATTCCTTCTTGATTGTTGAGTAATTTCTTTGGTGCTTATTTAATTTCTTAGAGAAATAGCACACTGGGTGATCAACACCATTTCTATCTTCTTGAATCAATACTGTTCCAACCCCAACATCACTTGCATCCACAGATAATTTAAAAGATTGACTGAAATTTGGAGCTGTGAGAACCAGCA
>JAECUM010030556.1:0-26084 GCA_016617855.1 Megalonaias nervosa | reverse complement strand
ATTAACTGGCCTGTTTTAATTCAGTTTATAACCAAACGTTGGTATCGATTTGTGTGATCTTCATGTTAAGTGGTGCCTGACCCTGGCATTTAATATCTCCACTTATTATATATCATTGACAAATTGTAATAAACCTAGGGTATTTGTATTTACGTTTCCGTTTATAGTTTTGTTAGATTTTTGTGATTATTTGTTGATTATGGGTAGTCCGAGTAATTAGCTAATGTCTAGGAACAGGCGTCATAATGTAAAATATTCACGAGACTTTATGGCAGCATGGATTAGTGTCATAAAATGGACCCTCCCTAATTTCTTAAGGTAGGGAATTTTCTGGATGTGTTTAAGTATACGTATTTAGTAACTTGAGATAGGAATAATTCGTTGTATTTCGTGTTTGGGTAGTGTTTTGTATTGCACAGCGTGAAGTACTAATATTCGGCTTAAAAAGGCTTACTGGTGAATCATACATATGTGAAACAATAAAAACTATGCACGTGTAAAATATGTTCGAGTTTCGTGATGTGTGATCATTATGTGATCATATATAATTATTTGTACATAACATATACATAACATAATTAAACATGCAATTAATATAGTAAAATACATGCAGTATACAATAAGAAATGCAGATCGTATAAAAAGCATTGCACACCATATAATAATAAATGTACAGCCTACAATAAGGAATGCACATCATATAATGCAGTTTCAACCGTGAATATTCAAAATGGACTGCTTTGACAGTTTTGGACTTACATACATTCAACAGTCGTGTGCACAATGCAGGCAAATGCTCAACTCAGTGATTCTCGATGATGTACATACTGCATATCAGTCCGCTTCATTTCTTTCCAACAGCTTATTCATATGCATAAACATTTAAATTCGCCGTAATTGGAGACGAGTGTTATTTGTTCGGCAGGAAGGAGTAAATTTTTGGACTCCAAATGTTTAGCATGATGCTCTTTTACGTTTGTATGTTTGTATAGTTAACATAAAATTCATGACATTTATGGAACCCATTTAAATAAAACTTGTTTTTTTTTTTTTTAATAAAAAAAAATACATTTAATTTTGATGCCTGAATAATTTCTTCAGTAAAGCCCCACCCACCACGCCTTGTTAGCACAAAATAACGGCAACAAAAAAGGAGGCTAATAAATTTAATTCATAAACCGAGTTCGGAACGGTCGGTCGGGATAATTGTTTGCGCTTCCACCATACGCATTATGATCTATTTGTCAATTTTTTTTAAACGTTCATTAAATTTTAACGAAATAAGATTATTCGCTAAATGCGCTGTAACGTTATGCTAGTTATGCCTGGTAATCAAGGGGCGGTGAATCATTTAATTTGTGTGAAAAAAAATGAAATAGCTAGCGCCATTAGCGATTGTAAATATTTTAAAAAAATGTCGTATTTAATTATATAAGAACAGTTGCTTTTTGTTCTATATTTCCTTCAAAAATGAAATCCCACCTTCCTGAATCTTTATATCTCTCGTTATCATGACTCAAGTTACGCAGAGAGAGAGAGAGAGAGAGAGAAAGAGAGAAAGAGAGAGAGAATGTGTGTGTATTGGGGCAATAATAATAATAACAATAATAATAATAGCTATCGCATTACAAAGTACAAAATAAATATAAATGTAATGTATGTATGTATGTATGTATGTATGTATGTATGTATGTATGTATGTATGTATGTATGTGGGGTGGAGGTCTCTTCGTTTAACAGCACAAGACTGAAAAAAAACTCTCTGACTCTATTGAATGGAAGTATGTTTGGTCTGTATGCTTATTTAAAGCAGGAATTATTGTTATTTCTTAATATATTCACATTAGGTTAGGTGGGAAGTAAATATTGTGGTCCGAACATTTTACATGTGCCAGGTTCAGACGTGGCTGAATTAATGCGGAATTTCGTGCCATGTTGCAATAGTGGGACAAGTTACACATTAGTAGTTAATAGTTTGATATAGTTTTATCTACATATATTTGTGCTTTGTCAAAAAGTTTTGTATTTCATTGCTCATAATATTTTATCTCTTTAAAAGCTGACATACAGGAAAATTATACAGATAGCGATGAAGAAATATTTCTTGCTGTTGTTGCTGTTGAAACAAAAGTTTCCATTTTTGTGGTTACAAATTTTTTATAGCAGACTTTCAAATTGCTAAGCGTAGGAGAGAGAGAGAGAGAGAGAGAGAGAGAGAGAGAGAGAGAGAGAGAGAGAGAGAGAGAGAGAGAGAGAGAGAGAGAGAGAGAGAGTAACATTTCTGCTAAAATGACCTTTGGTCTTACACTGGATTGAGTCAAGAAAGATTTTCATCATCGTAATAATGAGATCACTGCCTGCATTTAAACTAACATTTGCTCAGTTTTTAGGAGATAATATTTGAATTTCCTGGCAATAGGTACGAATATAGATATTTCAGAAGTTCACACGAACAATAAAATCTGTATAAAACAGCCTTTGCACAGGTAAACATTTTGTTCTCAGAATGGGTTCGTTCCCTGGCATAAGTCGACAAATAACTTTAGGGCTGGTTTGATTTATTACCCACAGAACTACATTTTTATTTATGCTTTATATAGTATTGTTTTCATCGAGGAAGTGTGCAATACACATGTAGTCTGATGTTAACGGTTTAATGACAAAAAATATTTTTGTTTGATTGTGACTACTTTTTTATGATCTGACCATTGGTTAAAAATGATCTGATATTACAAACTGTGTGTGCAACAGGCCCAGTCTCTCTCTCTCTCTCTCTCTCTCTCTCTCTGACTACAGAACCCCATAACTAAAGGGGATAACCCATTTGTAGGGTATATTTGTTACCCTAGGAAATCCTTATTTGGGATATTTTTATACATTTAACAGCATGACAAATTTATGGATGCTACTACTACTACTGCTGCTACTACCACAAATGCTTCTTTTATGATGATTATGATGATGACGGTGATTATTGTTGTTGTTGTTCTTCTTCTTCTTCTTCTTTTTATTATTATTATTATTATTATTGAACTACACAGATAAAAATATTTGAGATAATGACCTATCTGAGATAAGCATTACATAAAGAGACATAGTCTACGTTCCACAATATAAAGTCTCGTTCAACTAGGCTCTCGCGTGATTCAGATAGATCTACATGGACAGAGTCTGATCAAGGTATGTACAATTGATTATTCCCGAAAGAAGTCGCTCATTTTTCTCTTTTCTTTCTTCTGTCCAGGATATACAGTATCTATACCATAAAGTCCATCAGCACTATTTGTGTATAAACATATTTATAATGTACTGTAAGGTGGTAGCATTACACCGGCAAGGTGTCTACTGATTAAAAAGTACCAAATTTCCTACTTTTTTCATTGATGAAGGTTGATAATTATCTTTGGTCTCACGAATACCGAAAGTGTGACGCAGTTGTCAGTGAAAACCTCGGTGAAGATTTCATGGATCCAAGCCAGAGATCTAGTTATCTTTTTTTCTCATATTGGAACTTGAGGTAGTGTTTGGTGCTTTTCGGTGGACCAATACACAAAGGGTATAACGTGCTAAGGGAAGTAAGGCAAAGTTGACTGTCCAGTGACACGCCAAGGCAGCCGACATCGGCTGATTAGATGGCAGGAATGGAACCCACACCCATCTGACCAGGAGACCGATTAAGGTATTGAGCTTTAGTTATCATATGACTTATGTGTCATTTAAGTCAACACGCCCATACTTTTTATATATGTAACACATCACAGATGTCCAGTGTGTTCGCTACAAAATGTAGTTCTTAACATTTTGCGAATAATTGCAATCTTTATGCAAATTGATAAGTTGCTTCTTTCTGCTTTCGGACTTCTATTTGCATTCATATTAATTAAATAAATACAAGACACTTATGATTTAAACAAGAAAGATGGTTTAAATGAAGAAAATAGAGCGCTACAACACAGCCTGGTCAACTACTTGAACACTGAACGGCTAGCATATTTAATCGAGTTGGAAATACAAACTAAGTGAAATGAGGAACAGGCAAGAGGTAATTTAAACATTTAAATGCATTTACAGTTCATCAAAGTCATTATTATAATTTAATTAACGTTGCTACCAACCATACAGTTGTTTCTATCCTCCATTTCCAACATTCCCCTTTCCGTTGCTTCGTGTGACTAAATTTTTCCATCAACCATAGGTTCAGAGACTTCGTCGCAAGACACAGACGAAAATCTGCCACAACGCTAATGATCATTCAGTGGAAATTCATCGCAGATTTAGAGAACATAAAAACGATAGCCTGTTGTAAAAGAAAATAATGTCTAAACAATATTTATATATGTGCCTTGCACGGATCACAATTTGATATACCAGTAGTATGGGTATATCAAATTGTTTTATATCGACAATTTAAAAGCCATATTAATTTTAATGTATGTGGTATAAATATATTTATATTTATAAAATCCTTTTCCTTAGACATCAGTGTTAACGTTCGATGAATAAAATTATTATGTGCTTTAGATGGCCAAGTATAAAACACAAACACTTCTTGATTAAAGTTATCACAAAATTTCTGAAGAATCAAAATGGGGTACTTCGTGGAATATGTTTTATTTTTTACTAAAGTTGTCTACCGATACTTGCTACCTTAATCAGCAGCCTCGTATCGGGTATGCACATTATAATTTTAGCCCTCTGGAACCAAAAAAGCGAAGTCTTGTAAAGTCACAAGTAGAATCTATGCATGAAGTTGAAGCACTGATAAAAATATGGGAAATTAAAAACGAATACAATCCACGATATTGCACAGTCATTTCCGGTTTCTTACAAATTCTATTAAATATTTTCATTCTGAAATTTTTAATGTACTTCTACTCATATTCTTTTCCACATGAAACCTTATCTATATTAATTATTTTTGTTGCAATATTACCATTAATCACAAATTATGTTTATAATATTTGGCAAAGGCAATATTTGTATAATAGTTATACAAACATCCTGACGATCATTATTTAAATAGAGTCAAAAATGATTGACCACACTTTGGGGTTTTCAATTGTAATAATTCTATGCTTCAAAAGTGATACTTTTGTGTAAAGTCTCAAAAGTGATACTTTTTGTTTTTAAAATGTTAAAAGGTGATACTTTTTATATATAAAAAAAGTCTATGAGAATTATTGAATATTTTTGAATATATTTTTTCAAACAGTATTGGAAAACGTTTGCATCTCTCATAACTAATCAATCACCGTTATTTAAAAAAGGTATGACATCAATGTAATAACTTTAGAATGTATGTGACTGGCTTGTAATCTTAGTGAAATTCTCACTTTCATTTTGCTTCATGTATTTTCTTTTTCTGCTACGTCAAATCAGTTATATCAGCATTAAAAATAGAGTTTTTCTATTGAACACGTGTTATTTCCCTGCGTGTTAATGACCAGTTGGCAGTTAAATTATGTAGTATTCCTGCACGTGAGAACTGTATTACCCTGATACTTTGTTCTGTCCTTGGAAATGCAACTGCGTAGACCGTGTTGTGGCACAGGATGAATAATCAACACATGTTCGTATCTCTGAGAGCAAATGCAAAAAAATTCATACACAACCCAATCATAACAAATATTCTAGACAGTATATGCTCCACTGGTTGTTTACATTCTAGGAGGCTGAAATGACTGTGGGGTGGGTGTAGTATAAGTTAGTTATGGATAATATAACAATTCTTATTAGTCAATTTCACCAGGCAGTTGTGAAGTTTGAGATGACAAAGTTATGGACATGTATATGTGGAATGCTTCTCATACTGACCAGCTCCATGTCGAGCTATCAGTGTATTGAATAATCTGATGCGTCATCCTTTGTACATTTCACCTTAACAGGTGCGCCATGAGATTTAAGTTAGAAATATCTTTTGATGAAAAATGCATAAAATATCTATGATGATTTACTAATGGTGATCTTGTAATTATAATAAAGATGTAAATGGTTAGCTACTGATGATATTATAATTATAATAAAGATGTCAATGATTTACTAATGGCAATCTTCTAATTGTAACAGAGATGTAGATTGTTTTTGTCATAAGGTTGTCATGAAAAAAGCCTGAAAAAAAGTTGCATGGAAATGTTTGCTAAGGCTAGTGTAACTTGATATCTTCATTATATTGACCCCTGTTGGGCGAAGTAATCTTAACTCCATTTCGTTTGTTCTATATCTCAACTCCACAGCTTTGCTCCACGACTCCGCTCAACTCCATTCCCCCCACTCCCCAACCCCCACCCGACCTCTGCACTAGCACTACACTGCACTCCAGGTTTTAGTAGATGCCTGGATAAAGAACTTGTTTCCAAAACTGTAGACATATCAAAATCTGAGTCAATGTGACTCTTGAATCAATATTAATTGTTGTAAAAGAACTAACTTACAAAATGGAGATAAGCAAAAAAAAAAAAAAAAAAAAAAAAAAACCACACCCCGCCCCCAACGAAAACATACCAACAATTACATTAAGAAGAAAAGGACAAAGCGAGCAGATTATTAGCAACGTAAGCAGTTACAACACCAAGTCTAATAAAATATTACTAATCTCACGTAGTATTTATATAGTAGCGAGATAATATATATATCTCATCTCGCCCATTATTTATACAGTAGTGTGATAACGTATCTCTCATCTCACATGGCTTTTATATGGTAGCTTTTTACTAAATCTCTATTTCACATAGTATTTATACAGTAGTGTGATAATAAATCTCTCATCCTATATAGTATTTACAAATAAATGCTTGAAGCTGGTCGGGAAAGTGTATATTTTATTAAATAATCTTTTATATATTAAAGGATGGTGGCCTCAATAAGTCAATTTGAAGTATAAAATCAACCAAATTAAAAAGTAATATGCTAAAAGTTCGTATAATCTGCTGATTATTACTGAAAAACAGACAAATAAACGTTACGAAAAGTTATCTACGTGTATTTTTGCTTATATATTGCATGTAACACTGACAGTCTAATGCAAAATGAAATTCGTCCTCCAAAGTGTGAGCAGGGGTTTTAATCAGCTAATGGAACACAGCCAAGTGTAATCGGAGTTGAGGCGCAGATAAGGGTTGTCAGCCTGAAGTCTGTAGGGCAAAAGATCAGTCTAGTTAGAACCCAGTTAGTTACATAACAGTGATAACGCTCGTTGAAGGTATACTAATGTGTAAGAAAAAATAGCTGTCTTAAGCAATTCCATCTTGCCACTTAAAGTGTAAATTTTTTTAAAAAGAATATATAGGTTTTTCACGCGTATGACCATTATGTCACGTTCATTCATATACAGTGACATTGACCTTAACAGGAAAATGACAAGGGTTTGATCATGTTAACAACCACTTCGATAGCACAAAATTTATTTTGTGACCCGTCTGCAGAGAATCATATTTTATAAGAGTGATTAGCTGAAGAAAGTTTAACTGTATATCGTAGGTTGCTATGTAACGTAACATCTAGTAATAGCATTAGGAAACGACAATTGTTATTTAATATTTTTAGGAGACAGAAAAAAAATGTTACGCTCATATGAAGTACTCGTGTCATATGTAAATTTTTTAACACTACCGTAGTACACTTCTTGCAAATAGCTGGTGGCGTATAATTTCTATGTCAATAAAGAAATTCTGTGAAATATTCATAGAAAAAATACATGTTTTCTTTCAAAATCAACTTTATTTTTGAAGTAATCGGCTTTAATTCTAATGTTTTATACAAACTCCAAATTTTCTGCACCCCCACCCCATCCCCAGCTTGCGGTCCGTTGCGATCGCACCATTCGGACCTCGCTAAGGACGCTACTGATATAAGACTATTTAACTTACATCATAAATTTTATATCTTATATAAAACAAACATGCATGAAAGATATTCCAAGTAACTAAATATTTGTTACAGGACTTCTGTTCTTTACATACGTCAGTATCTTTCACGCTACATTCAGTTGAAGTATGATGAACATAAGAGACAACGTTGCCATGTCCATTCCCTAAACCCTAGACTGGAAACCGAAAATCCCGTTCCCTCTCCATTGACTGTGGACATTATTATGTATCACTGCTTTTAAGATAGTTTAGTGACCCTCTACTCAATCACTTAATCCGAGTTTCCTCCGACCCTTCCCAAACCATTTTTGATATTTGGACATTTAAGCTGGAGTCTAGGGTCAGAATCGTTTGCCTATCGAAAAGTTGGAATTCGCAAGACACCATGCGGTGTTGGCATAGGGTAGCCACTTACTAGCCGGCCTAACAAAATTGAACGACCTTTCTTCGACATATACCTGCACGAAATCGACAGGAAGATGATTGATTTTCTCAGAAATTGCGAGTATAACGTTCGTTATGTCTTTAATCGGGTGACAGACAAGACAAAACTATGGCGTTGATGAAATTTTACCTGGAACTCGTCATTTGCATTGCTAGTCACATGACTACACAAATCTAGGAACCTACATGTCAATGACATCAGAGGTCCAATAGTCATGTGATATCAAAAATAAACCATTTCCCAATGGTGTTGTATATAAAATTCGAAAATATTAAATGAAAGTCCCGTAATATTTGTGAATAAAGATAATTTGCACTTAATTCTCAACATATTTATTCTGAGAACAACGACCATAAACCTGTCGGTATTACATCAAAGTGGAGAAACCAGATTCATCAAATACCGAGCACGTGTCAACGATATTTTTGTTGGTATCATGCGCTACCGCATTGACATGTGTTTGCTTTGGTGGCAGGGGGTAGTATAGTAAAGTGGCCCCTGGCAAATTTCTTAACTGAAGGTTTAGTGTGACTTTTTGAGCTATTATTGTGTAATAATTTAAAGATAAGGATATATTTGTGAATTTGGTCTTTCGGGCTTGTGTTGTTCTTGAAATTGATGTGATGTACACCTCATGTAGTCACTGCACAGTATGTAGCCAGTGAAAATACTAATTGTCGGCTAGGAAGCAGAGCTAGCCACTTATCACAGTAGACACGTTGGTTCAAGGCAAGTAGAATATCTCAAAAATTGCCTCGATGACAACTATTTTGAATAGCATGAAGCTATTTAAGTTCACATTATTTTTCAAAATTATGACCCAGGGAAAGGGCTTATGTTTGCACTGTGAGCATCGCGTATTGTCAAAAATAGCCTTGCGGGCATGAAAAATGCATGTATAAATTTGTGGGTGGGGTGCATCAACCTTTTATTCGATAAATTTTCACTAACTTGTCAGGTCAATTGAATTATATTCTTATGTTTTGCTTTATTATTACCTATCCCAAAATATGGACTTTTTGGACTTCACTCATGTATTTTATTTTTAAGAAGTTTTATATTAGGCAGGTCTATACAAAATTAAATTTGTGTAAAAAAATTGCCCCTTACACCCTTAGTTAATATAGTTTTCTCCAAGTTGCTGCGACAGTGGCAGATTTCTGGTCGTTGTTTTCAGAATAAATATTTTGAGAAGTGTATGTTCTTTCTTTTGTAACCACTCCAGTGTCCTAGTGGTTACAGCGTCCGCCTCGGATGCGGGAGGTCGTGGGTTCGATCCCCGGCTGAGTCACACCAAAGACTTACAAAAATGGTACTCACAGCTGTCTCGCTTGGCGCTCAGCATTAAGAGGTTAGTGTTAGGACTGGTCGGCCTGGTGTCAGGAAAATGTGACTGGGTGGGACATCATGCTACATGTCTGCGGCATGATGCCCCAGTGCTAGACATCACTATAAACTGCCACACTGCAGACATCGTAGCGATATGACTGAAAAATTGTTAAAGCTACGTTAATAATCCAAATCACACACACACACACACACACACACACACACGCACGCACGCACGCACACACACACACTTTCGCTTTTCTATAAAGATTACTTGGCTTGTATTTATATTTTCGATTTGTTTTCCTACAGCAATATTGGCAATTGTTATCATCGTTAAATCATCATCATCATCATCATCATCATTAACCCGATAAATCAGTCCATCAAATATGTGTTAATACTGATTGACGATATGTGGGTCAGATGTCACCTGTTTATTAAACTATGCAATTTTGCTGCAATGCAAATCTTTCCGGAACACACCTGTGTACAATTTAGACACAGGCATTTGGTAACAGCCATATGTACCAAAAAATTCAAAATTGCTACAGGACAGAAGGTTGTGTTATTCCACGTGATTTACATGTCGCCAAACACAGAATTTGATCCGGAAATAGTATGTACATATCGCCAATAGAACCCTTCAGCCGATGCTCTCTCTCTCTCTCTCTCTCTCTCTCTCTCTCTCTCTCTCACGCACCCACACCCACACACCCACACACAGATATGTTGGAGAGCCAACAATAATTTGTTCCAAGCTGGTGGAGTCGCGGTAGCTTAGTTTATAAAGCTACACACTCGTAGTCCGAGGGTATGGTGTTTGATACCCGCCTAGGCTAGCTCTGGTCGGTTGCTGCAGTGTGTCCCTGGGAAACCCACTTAGTTCCAATTTCCTCGGCATGATAATAACCATGAATGTGTTAAACGTGCCTTCAAATCAACATAAAAAAATCCATCAATGCTGGAATCGAACCCGCACTACAAATAACGGCATCTGTCATATAGTCTTATTAACCAGCGCACATATCCAATAGAGCGTTCGATTAAATATCCTGCTGGGATGGAACAAGATCGAAAGATAGTGCTCGCGGTGCACAGGAGCTAACGAGCTACCATGTGGAGATTAACAGTCAGCTAGCTACACAAACAGGAAAAGATTATTTCAGGAAACCGTACTGAGTGTATTGAAACGTGAATGTATTGAGGAAATTTTATATAAAATGACACAAATACAATTAGATTGTTTGAACAGATAGATTTCATTCCGAATAAGAATCAAACCCGGGAGCTGCATCCCGAGCAGAACCGCATACACCTCGAGTCCTTTCATTTGACCTTGTTCCATCTTTTCTGTATAAGATGGGGGAACCCCCCCAAAAAAAACAACAACAACAACGAAAAATAGAACACCCCTCCCAAAAAAACCTCTTTACAGATTTCGACTCGCATGATGACTAATTATAATGTACATACTAAAACGGCTTGATTGGTAAATGGGGCCGGAGTACATAAAATGCGGGTCGCCCACCCGAATTGTTGTATGTGGTTATTTGTCTCGCTACATTCAGGCCAGCTCTGATCGAATAAGAAGTGGTTATAATGTATAATTATAGGCTTACCCATCCTTCTTTACGAAAATCCGGAGTTTATTTATTGCAAGTGGGAGGATTTTTCTACCTACACTTTTCTCAGATGCCAGTGGAAAACCTTTCTTTTATTCATATTTCTTGCCTTTGTGAAACATATCGCCTTGTTCATCTTTCTGGGTCATGCACGGTTGGCTTCAAGGAATCTCTGCTTTAAAACATGGGAAGCGGAAAGACGCTGCTTGAATGGACATATCTACTTGCTGAATGGACAGATGGATGTATCGATCCCTTACGACAGCAACAGTTTAAGGATTCGTGTTGGGTTTTGCAGTTTTCTAAGATAAATCTCTTATTTGCAAAATCAGTCTTCATTGCACATTGCTTCCAGGAGAGAAAATATTGATCAGTCTGGTTTACAAAGCTTGGTTAAGGTCAATAAGGGGAGCGCGGTTGGAAATATAGAAGTCTTTTTATGGAACTGATAACTGCTGTTAAGAATTGTCCAGAAGTTGCACCGACAAATACGATTTGTATCAATTAAATTAAGAAAGTTGATTGAGCCTTTTCAACAACAATATGTAAGTATTGACATATCATCTCTCTCTCAGTCTCTGTCTGTCTGTCTGTTTGTCTTTCGCTCTCTGTCTCTAACACACACACACACACACACACACACACACACACACAAATGAAGGTAAACATATACAAACATACATCCATGCGTACGTCCGGGTTCTTCCCCCACCATTTATACTGGCGGCTTTGTGTAGCCTCTCTTGTGCTGAAAAATGGCGTTAAACCCAACAACGACAACAACATACATACATACTTACATATATACAACGTACGTACATACGTAGGTACCTATCTACCTACCTAACTACCTACCTACATACATACATACATACATAAATACCAATTTTCTTGCACATTTATAGTTGGCAAGAAAGAAGGATGTATACCAAAGAAATTTAGCTGCGTTCTTTGAATTTGTCTTGCTAGCCTGTTTACACGACAATTTTTTGTGTGTTTGAAAATGAGTTAGATATGGTAATTGTTTTAGGTCCTGACGTTCAGATGCTTTCAAGCTCAAATTGTTTTCTTATCTAAATTTGTAAAGATAATACGCTGAAATAATGCACCTGAGAATATGTGTGCTAATGAATTAATATTCAAGGTATTTATCTAGGCTGTAACACGATCTATGGAAGAGTCTAATTATTCCGAATAACCGTAGCGTTTTCTCTGCTTCACTACGGCAGACTAACTTCTTCCAATAGCGGTCGTCTGGTACATGGCCTCCCATCACGCTCTGCACATAAGGCCACGCACGCATCGATGAATGGCTGATACAGGCGGAGAAATTCAGGACGGCAGAAGTAATTTAAAAAATGCGTTGGCGATAAAGAAATAGCATTAAATAGGTTATTTCCAGTCGTGTATCCACCGGGTTTTTCGTTGTATTAGTCACAACAATGTCAGTTAAAGAAGCACCTAGTGTTTGTTTAAAGTGTCACTATGCAGTGCCATCCCCACCCCGATTTATTTCTTCTATGCATACCCCGAAGAGAAAAGTTCATTAATTCAGAAGCCTTAAAGAAACATTTGGTTTCTTTGAGCTATAATTTGTTATTTTATGGGTATATTGTGTGTTTATACTATTTGCGTGATATCTGTGTTTTCATAGGTAAATTGTCACATCTGCAAACTTGTGCAACTAATTCATGTGATTTGGTTTTGATGACCTTCAGCTAGACAGTTTGTCAATATCACTATGATGATAATATACTCCATTTGACATATGGTTTTTGGTCATCAGCTTTCTTCTTGTTTTGGCAGTGATTTAAAAAAGACAAGCTACATATATTTACAACCACCAATATCCAAGTCAGTGAACTGAGCGTTAGGCACTAGCTGCGCGTCTGTCAAAATTCGCAGAGGTTGAATAGTATTGTGATATACTATTGTATTGTCACACTTAAGGCAGCAATTGTAATAGGTCACACACAACCCTAAGACTTAAGATTCCTGTATATTTGACCAACCTATAAGTTAAAAGTAAATAGTGTTAAGACCTGGACACTTCTTAACAAATTGCACCTTAAGTCTGTGCATGCTGAGTTAATTTATACAATTATATTGTAATTTATTTCGTAGCAGTTCATACATTTTTGCAGTACAAGGAGTATAGTCATTCATGTTTTAGAACGTTGGAACCGTATTGGCATTTTGCATGTCGGTGGTTTGTCTGCAACAAACAATATTTTCTGTTTACAGAAATGCATAAGACTGCTAATATTGCTTGACGTTGCCGTCATATCAATGCCAAACATTTACCTCAAGTTATTACATAAATATTGATTATCATTAGAACTACGCGTATGCGTGTACAGGGTAGTGTCAGTTTAAAGGACTTTAAAGCGGTCAGGTATAATAATGTTAGAAACAAGTTATACATAATTCTTATATGATCTTAATTGTCAGGCTGACCCATAGGATTTGTGTCTGTGTTAGGTTTTGGTGGATGATATAATATATATGCTATCCCCCACCGGCTATGGGGGGGGGTGTTTCCCCAATTATTATGTACTTTTGAGAGAGTGACGTATGTAAGGTAAAGTTGTTTGCATTTGAAACAGGCACAGTGGAGAGAATTCTGGCATGCCTCTATGCTACTTTGATGTAATGTGGCTAACATTTCTTTGGATATTGTACTTTTGGAAATTGTACATGATCTAAGCACACTGCTAACTAAAATGACTGTTCCCTTGTGCTAAAAAGATCACCCTGAATTTGTCTAAAGTACGCTATTGTTAGCACCTATTAAAATTGAATTTTGCCCAACTAGACAATGCCAGCCTCTGAAAGTGCAATGGATGAATTACCAAATACATAAAGTTTTAAAAAAGTTATCGGCTCTTTTTTTTACAATTTACCTCTGAAGTCCAGGTAGTGAAAATGACCAAGTGCAGCTAGCAGTTTTTTTGAAAGATGATCATCTGGAGTAAGGCCAAGTTGTATACTCTATAACCCATATTACACCCATCAGTTATACACCAAAATAAAGGGAATTAAAGGTTATTTGAACAATACCTACGATATACAAGGTCTTTTTTAAATAGCCAGTATAACCAGTGAGGAAACCCGATGAAATTCCTTTTCTTTAATATTCTAACCCTATGCAAAATACGAAACTGTAGAGCGCCACCTATGGTGCTTGGGTTTGGTTATCTCGGTGATGATCAACCAGTGTTATTGCCCAAATCGAGTAATTAATAATATAAAATATAAAACTAATGGATGGAAAAACAGAGATCTGAGCAAAGTTATAGAATAGAACAACACAAGCTCCCGGATGTAAAATGTGGCAGTTTAATTACATAAACAAAATGAAACTGATCATGACATTTTTGAATGATACACTTTCTCTTAGAAATAGAATTTCACAATTTATGCGTAATGCAATTAGCCGTTCTGTTATATCGATAAAACAAATTTCTTCATATAATCGAGTGACTGATCGAACTCAAATTGCCGGCATGTCAGCATAACCTGATTGCTTCCGGTCCTCTCCAAATCGCTGTTGGTGACAGGTCAGCGTTGCCGTATTTCTTCTCTCTCTCTCTCTCTCTCTCTCTCTCTCTCTCTCTCTCACACACACACACACACACACACACACACACACACACACACACACACACACACACACACACATCTTCTGGCCATCAACCGTAACTTTACTTTTTGCTATCTTTCTCCACTACGTGGTGCAGGTATGGAGCTATGTTTCCTTCAAATAAATATAATACGCAACCTAACTATTTTTCAGGTTTTTATTCTTCTCCTGGGATCGAACAATATTCCCACTCTTTTTACGTCAGATATCGTCTTCTCGTAATTCAACAGAACTAAGCTATGGACAGTTCGCAATCTGATCTGATTCACAATCCTATTAACGTGAATTTATGATTTTTCTAACGGCTACTCGCATTTCTTGCTGGAACTATAACATCTTTTATAACTATTATGCACCACTGTGGGCTATGCATTACCAGCCGAACAATGTCGGTCGGCACAAGCCGATTTTCTTGGTGGAAAGAATTCACAACTTAGTTAAACAAATGAATTGTCTTAATTACACTACTTGCTATCTAGTGATCCACTGACATAGACAATCAATTCTTAGTATAATGACACATATTATTTAAAACATATGGATTAATTCTCACAGTTCGCATCAGAGTAATGCATGAAGTTCCTACAATACATGATTTCTATCACATACAAACGACTAAATCCGAATAACTTCATATCAGTGAAATATTGTATGACATCCTAGAATGCATTTAACATTCAAGACAAATGAAGGGAAAAAATTAATTTGTGAATTCAGTGAAACTGAAGGATGAATTTAAAACGAATAAATTCAATAAATAATTAAAAAGCTACATCAATGCATATTGTATGTGATTGAGACAAAACCTTTGTGCCTTTCCCCAGACTCGCTCCCATTCACTGAAACCGAGTCCCTCTCCAAATTCTGGAATAAAATTCTTCCAGACTCATGTTCCTTGGACGATTTATTTAAAGAGAAAACTTACTTGTTGATTTTTCTCAGATCTAAACTCCGGCTTTCCAAAGAAACTTAGACTTACTAATTTTGAGAGAAGAATTACTTAAACTTTGGATTTCGTCTGGGAATACACACAACCATTATTTATCTTAGCCAATCAGGAATAACTTTCTCTAACCGTCAAGATTTTAATAATACCATTGAAGTCAGAATAATTCTCTCTAGTCCGCCTTTGTTGATAACTATTCTGGAAAATATCGTTTTATACCACCTATTTAAAATGGTCCAATATTTCCCAAAAGTTGTTTCTTTGCTTGTCTCAGCTTTACTATTCCCTCTACATCAACTTACGTGAACATCTCTGTCGGACAGTCGTCTCAGCGGGTCCAAATTAAAACTCCACTCATGCCCCAAATACAGGAAATCCCATCCCTCTCAGGCAGATCTTTATTGCGAGCCTAAAATCAAAGTTTATTTTGTGTTTGTTATTATTCAAACAACTACAAATCATAACTTCCGCATGTACAGCGATATATACACGGCGTGTTCCGTAAATACGTTTTAAGGCACTTGACAAACTAAAATTTTCTAGGTCACAAGGTTCATTCGCAGCTTTGTTTGACACTATTACTTTACAGATTTGCTCACCGGAAGAACGTTGCATCATGGGTAAATTAGGGGCATTATTAAGCCAAGGTACATAACAACCGTTATCGAACAGGTCTATCGGCCATAGTCAGTTGAAAAAGACAGTATTCATCTGTTCATCTTCACAAACGAATTTACATGTTCTGCACACACGAATCAATTCATTCAAAAATCATTTGTCTAGTTCCTGAGTACTATGTGCACGCAAAATCGTTTCTCGTATAAAGAGGATGCACTGCACAAAATACACACTCAAGCGTTTAATATTGACTGAATTACACATATATTTTATAATTGGACCTTTTATTTATTTATTTATTTATTTATTTATTTATTATTATTAGTAGTAGTAGTAGTAGTAGTAGCAGTAGCAGTAGTAATGTGGACTTACTACAGCGCCTAATGTTTAGAAGCTCTCAGCGCTTTACAACATTAGATGACACATAAAAACATATATAACGACAAGATTTATAAAAACAAACACCATGAAATTACAATACAAAAGATGCTGACAATAATTAAGGAAGTTAACATTATTAAGTACTTAAGTCTGTTCTTTTAGTTCGAAATAGGTGAGTTGTAAGAGCACCCTTGAATGAGATCACAGTGTCATTGTGTCTAAGATCAATGAACAATGGTACACAAAAGAACGTTGTCCTTACGACTTTGTTTTAACAGTGGGAACAATGAGAATGCGAGTGTCGAAAGAGGAGCGGAGGTTCCAGATGGGGTGTACACATGGGTGATATCAGATAGGTATATTGTACTGGAGCCAGTCAACAAAAATTAGCATAATAAACAGATTTAGTGTTTGATTCTGGATCGAACGGGTAGCCAGTGAAAGTTAGAGAGCGTGGGGTGGCGAGGTGTGCTCAATTTTTTGGATTCTAAGAATGATCCGAGCAGCTGTGTTTTGAACCTTTTGAAGTTTCTGTAGTTGATACTGAGACGAACGAGATAGAAGTGACTTACAATAGTCCAGTCTTGAAAGTACTAAGGAACACGCAAGTATTTTGGTGGCATCAACCAAAAGTAAATTGCTAATGTAGCTGATGCTTCTCAGCTCCAGATATGCAGCCTTGCATAATATTCATTACATGTTGGTTAGTTATAGTAGCAGTAGTGGTAGTAGTAGTAGTAGTAGTAGTTCTCATTTATTTTGATTACTACTGCTACTGTCAACCACAGAATTCCAACAAAGTTTACAATCCCATCACCCATGCTGTTTTGCATGGGTACGAACAAAATTGTCGACCATATGGATATACCTTCCATACGATACAACCAAATTAACAAGTTTCAAGCTTTTCCGATGGAAAACGATAATACTACTTAAAACTTCTACTATTTATGTAAAATAATTTTACAAGCCAATATTATTTGAGGCAGGTGTTTATATGCGACGATGCCATGATTTGTGGCTCTATGACGCATTAGTTGCTCACTCCGCAGATGTTTTCTCGCAGCAACTAGAACTTATTTTGAATAATCTGGTCTTCTTGGTATAGGCATAGATTGGACGTGAAGGCAGATAAAACATATATATTAAAGAAAAATGAGAACCTCGCAGATGTATTCCCGTACTTTTTAACTTGTGTAAATGACGATCGAAGGCATGGCTGTAGGCAAAGAGTGGGCTAGGGGGACTCAACATCAGATGAGACACCAGTACATGAACAAAATTCTGCGGAGTGACCTCATGCGGGCCGGCTTTAGAACGATCGGACCGATTTGGCCCAATTGGGCCCCGCGCTCATAGGGTCCCCGCGCGTTAGTAATTTTTAAAAATATATCCATAGAGTGAAAGTAATTTTAAAGCGATGGAAGAAAATTTTAAGTTCAGTATCATATAAAACTTGTTTAAAAGTTTATTTCAAAATGCCGTGCTCACAGGGGGCCCCGCCAAAATGATCCAAATCGGGCCCCGCGTTGCTAAGGCCATTCCTGCCCCCAGATAGTAACCTATCTATATAAATAACTCGAATTCATCAATGTTAGCAGTAAGAGAAGACTGGCCCAGCCAGGGGCCAAGGGCCCAGCCCGGGGCTATAATCAGTCGCGAAGCACTCAGTGCATAGGCGACTTTAATCCATGGACGATGTTAGCAGCGAATGGACTGTAAGGCAGACGAAACAGGAGAACTTGAAGTGAAAAAAAGAAAGAAACTACGCAGACGTATACCCTCACACTTAAAGTATGTAGATTAATCCATACTCACAGAGTGGACAATAAGGCAGCTGATACAGGAGTGAGAAAGACTTGTACAGATTACTTTGGAAGGCATAGGTATAGGCATAATCTACACACTGAGGCGGATGAAACAGGAATAAATGCACAAAATACACGATATATTCGTTACTCTTGAAGGCATGTGTTTAGGCACTTATTGAACTTTGAGACAGATGAAACACGAGTACGTAAATAAACCAGAAATGTGTTTGTACGACACTGTGATCCCGCCAATACGATGCAAATGAAGGGCAAAATTTTAAGATTTAGGGCCATAGCACTCGGAAAATGATGAAAATCGAACTTTAACGAGCTAATGAGTACGGACCTTAAATATGATACCATGTTACCTTCGTATTTATTGTAAGTTTGGTCACACCTACAAAATCGCACAATGATGCAGAAATCATGTATCCTTGAAGTGGTTGTTCATCAGTAACAACGTGCATATACAAGCACATGATTCGGTATTTTAAACATAAGAACATGCATTTGTATTCTGCCTCGGGGCATTAAGAATTCTACGATCTCTCTGAAATGTCAGCAGCAGATGCGCGGCAAGAGTAGCCCGCCATTGAGAATATCACCTTGCACTTGTAGCAATAGTTCCATGACACGTTATGATCTATAAGGTCATTAGATACTGATATCAGTTGGTCTGTTAGGAGAGATTTCAATCTGCATAAAAAGTCAGCTTTGAAAAGACTGTATTATAATTCTAACGCACATTTGAGAAAGCGGGTCTTCCCGGAAATGTTCATTTTTCCGATTCGGTGTTATCGCCTTGATGGTATAAATTATAACGTTACGACAGTACAGTTCAATTAGAAATTACACGATCAGCGAGTGAAATGACGATTTCGTAGTGACAAAATTTCACGGTGTCACGTTGTCAACTTTAAAACCCAATCGTCTATACTATTTATCGTGTTAAACATCATTTCACTGATATTCGTTACCCACTGAAAAGAAACGAAACATGCCGGACCGAACAGTATGTCATTACGATACCATAATTGGTCAATGAACCAAAATAGTATCAGAGATAATGCCAACATTTTTTTTAACGCGAATATGTGTGGTTAGGTTGACTGCCAGTGGCCAGTTATAAACAGGGATTGTGACCACGTCCATCTGATGGATTGGATTCGGAGGACTAAGTACGAAACATAAAATCTTAGTCGTATTGTGAAACAAAAAATTGCAGACTTGTAACACAGGTAAATAAAATGACATTTCACACAATCTTAAAAGGAACTTTAAAAAGATAAAATCTAATGGCGCTGTTACCTAACAAGGCTGAATAATGTTAGTGGAGATGATACATGTAAAGACAAAGAGCATCCCAGTTTTATACGAACATATCGCTATCAACTTAAATTTAAATATATACTCTGACACTTTTTGCAGAGATAAACTCAGGGAAGATTGTTTCTTGTAGTATGTTAGTCGTTGCAACGATAGCGTCATATGATGGTGATATAGGTACATCTACACATCACGTCCTTGACATTGAGTTGGATCAGCTTATTGATGAAATATACTGGAAAGTTCTGTTAGAGCGTTCGATATTGCAGAGATTATTTTCCACACAATGCTTCACTCTCAGTTGCTTTTCAGAGGCCATGTTTTTATCACTTATTTCTGTTATACTGATGTTTGAGCTTGTTTCTATTAAAATGACCTTAAAGTACCCCATATAATCACAAACACTTACACAATAATTTACTTTACCTTGAAACGTGCAATTATTTCCTTTGGTATGAGGACTATTATAATCTTAAATATGTGTCCACTATTGTTTACCACTCTGTACCATCCCTTTAAGTAAAGCGCATCTGCTATTGGGAGATCCACTATACAACTTTGTATATTATCCCTGTGCCAACCAGCCAGGCGGACATATACATATGCGAAGAGTCCCACAAAATAGTTCCACACTTTTGACCCTGTTACTATGTTGTTTTGGTTTTTTTTGATGAGTAACTAGAAGTGTTACTGATCGATGTCTGGGGTGTAATTCTAAGCAAGATTCTTGATGATAACCTGTTTTCGTACAATGTAACATTGTCTGTGCTCATTGTAGCAAAGTCTTTAGTTTTGAAGGCAACAAGTTCTTGCAGTTTGGTTGAACTCTTCAATTTCGGAGGTAAGTAGTTCTTGCAGGTAGTCAACAATTCCATTATGCCTAAACTGAAGTGATCGACTTAAACCCCACCCCCTCCCAAAACAAAGCAATAGTTATAAGTTTGTGTTGGCTCCATTTATTCGTTCGCTCTTTACCTAAACACTTCTGTTTTTTTCAGACGAAGTAAATCATGGGTAACTGTTCCGGAAAGACGTGTGGCAGGGCCGGGAAAGGTCAGAAGGACGAGAAAAGGAGAGATTTATACCATGCTCAAGATTCCTTCGTGCGGGGAAAAGTGGAAACAGAAGAGGAAGTGGACAGGGCTTCCATTGACACTGGTATTTATCCTACAACGTAATTATGAAGAGTGATATGGATGTACGTTCATTGAAATGCGCAAGCATGCATATTACTAAGAAATGCACGTTTTTATTTTATATTTTTTATCCTGGGCCATGCCCACCCCACACCCAATTGCATGCTCGAAACAAATCGTTAATTACTGCGCATAATTTTGTAACTTACATTTATACATCAATGCTCAAAGGGTAAAAAAAAACAGTGTATTATCTTCAGCTGTGAAAGTGAAAATTCTCTGACGAAAAAAGTGTAATCCTTATGCTTTTATCTTAATAATTATAAATATGTATAATATGTTGTGGATGAAAACAGCTCAAGATTATGTTTGAAACATACAAAAGAAAACAGAGCGTTTATCCCTGGAATCATATAACAGGAGGTATTTGTTTTAAGAAAAACGACATTATGAAACTAGGCATTGTTCCTAAGTGGGTTCCTAATATTCAATTTTGTTAATTTTGTCGCAGAATTTTGCATGATATTACAATATCAGTGGAGACTTATTTGTATGACATTTCAGCAACTATTTAATTTGAAGTTGACTTGAACAAAAGCAGTTAGAAATATCTTTCCTGACAGATCGCACTTTCATTAAATTATGTATGCTCTCTATTCATGCTTATGAAGGTTTATTGAATCCCCACCGCCCCCCACCCAAAGAATTAAACTACAGTCATCTTAAACGAAATTAATTATTAACTATTGCTTCTATATTAGAATTACAATAAAATTAAAACTAATATTTATTATTCATTTTTCCTTGAATGTTCTGGTTGAAATGACGCTCATAGTGTTCATCACTGACTTATAGGTGTAAATTTATTTGACTCTCATGGATGTCGACTCAGATATAATCAATATTTACACAAACGAATTTTGGGGTATAGGAAATGTATTCAGAACTAAATGCAGTTTTTCTCTCTTTATGAAAATTCAAGTGATATTTTATTTTCTGACTTATTTTCTTAATATGCTTTTTTAAATCGTTATAACATTTACAATAATAAACATTTATATCATTGTGACACAGAGTAAATGCTGAAATTTCTATTTTACATGTAGCTTTAACAGTAACTAGTAACAGAAAATATGTTGATTTCCTAAGGTCCGTGCGGAATCGGCGTTTATCTCCGCAATAACTATTGCCGTATGTACTCGTTTCTAAAATTAGTTCAACTGCAAAAAGTTAGAGACCCTGATCTGACGTCGCAAAAAGCGCCGGAAGATTCTGGTTTATGCTGATTGTTCCACTGATGACTCCTAACAAATTGCATAGACCCAGATCTACATACGCATTATACGATAGCAGATCTGGGTCTGTGCAGTTTTCAGTTGCACTCGTCTTATATATGAGTATATACTGTACCCGTTTACTCCCTGAGCTTATTCTCTGATATGCGGCACAATTCCTTTTCACATTACAAGAGATTTCATTCTATTTTTTAAAATATATATTGGATGTCATCAGTTGCCTCCCTTAGTATGTTATGCCAACTAACCAATAGCGTGTGATGCATCGACCGAAAATGGTGGAGGCAATTGCCACTAAAAGGATACTTTGTAAGTTTAAGATTGAAAGTATGACTACGTACCCGAGGGAACCCATTACAGGTGTATTTGAGTGAAAGGTATTTGTACAAACACTGACCGGCAGTATAAAATTACTTATTTTTAGTCCATTCAAGTTGTGTTCTCTCCTTGTCTCGATCATGTAGGAACAGTGTTCAAATTGCCGCCGAATCCAATGAAATTCACAGACCCGAAGCACAGAAATATCTGCTCCATACGCCAAGGTGTAGATAGGGTCATAATATCGAAACCTTGGCTAGCGCTGATGATTGATTCTGGTTTGAATCCAATTTTTGTCAGATATATGCATCTTTTGCACGTGTGCTGTAATCACTAATTAAACTGAGTTTGAATGATATATGTGCATATAATCATTTGCAGAAATTATCTGAAATATTGACTTTTTAGCTAAAATCACCAATCATTTAGTGTAACCTTTATATGTGTTTTCTTCTTTTCTTATTATAGGTGTTTTCGGTAAAGTGTTATATTTTTAATATACTTTTTCTAATTTGCTTGGCTTTGGTTCTTTTTTTAAATTTTGTTTTGTTGGCTATCTTCTTTTCTGGCTTTTCTTAAACGTGTTCGATGCTTTAGCTATGGAGGATTGCGTAGAATTATGCTTGTAACCTTGCATGATAATTAGTCCGGAGTCGGGAACTTCATTTTTTCAAAAACACGTTTTGCTTGACTTTATCTAGCCTTTAAGGATTGTTTTCTATTCTATTGTATACCACGCTTGAAAATCTACCGGTACCAGGATACCACTTTATCGAGCTTCCGTATTCAAGCTTGAAACAATGTACATCAAAAATATAGCACAAATTACAATACAATATACGTTTGCAATATTATGTATATCAATTTTGATACTGTTTTATTTGAACATGTAAATTTTTAATTTAAATGCTTTATGTACAGACGTTGTTTCCTGATAGAGCTACATTTGAGGGTGGGTGATTGAAACTGTTTGAATTTTCAGAGCCGGCATTAGACCTATTTGACCTATCTGGCCCAATTGTGCCCCGCGCTCACGGGGGCTCCGTGCGTTAGTAATGTTTAAAAATATATCTATAGAGTGAAAGTAATTGTAAATCGATGGAATAAAATTTTAATTTCAATATCATATAAAACTTATTTAAAAGTTTATATCCAAATGACGTGCTCACTGGGGGCTCCGCACGTAAATCCAGGGGGCCCCGCCAAAATGGTTCAAATCGGACCCCGCGTTACTAAGGCCGTTCCTCTGCACATTTGTGTAAAAGATAAAACGGAAACAAAGAATGATAGATAAGAATATGTCCCTCTGACTCTTGGGAGGCGTGGAAGCACAATTTCTAGGGTATTGGACTTGCAGTTCAGACAATGATCAGATTTTGATTACATGAAATATATTGTACAAATTAAAATTTCTACGTGTTTTCAAACTTTTTACTATGAATGCATTACTTACAGAATTACACAATTTTCAGTGTACACTTGAAGCAGCCAAACATTTGGTAATTTATATCTCACTAACAAGTCCAATATATTCTTATTGCGTTTGTAAAGTGTAATCAGAGTGCAAGTCCCAGAACTATTTCTTGTGGGCTTTTTTTTTTTCTTCTTCTTTTAACGCGTCATATTTTAATTTCCTAAGTTCCCTGATTTTATAACCGATTTCACGTAGTCTTGCGAAAAGCAATGACAAAGCATTGTAAACATCTTTTTGATTGTTATAAATACCGCGGGTCTCACTATTCGAGGCTTCCCGTGGGTAGGTGGTTCTTCCCGGGGTTCTCCCGGATTGTTCCTGCACCAAATATACAGGTAGCAATGTATAGCTGATCATGTACTGAAAAACAGCGTTATACCCACAACAACAACAATAAGAACACAATTTGAGACTAAACAATGCGCCAGATATTTGCCGTATATGAAAACATTTATGCGGCAAATGTATGCCGTGAATGAAACATTTTTATTTAGTAATTGATTACTCTCAGTTACCCTGAAATTTATGTCGTATCCAGATCATATTCACCCCCCACTCCCCCAATTTTCCTCTTGCAGATCGTTTCATTTAAAAGTTTTACATTGTCGTAACTGAGAAAGAAAGAAAGATAAATACACACCTACATATATAAGTTGAAAGTAGAGAGACGGATATGTGCAAATAATACGTACAATACACCCACAGATATAAATCACCGGTTGACTACATCATAGTGGAACAGATATGTTACATTTTCACTAATTTTCTGTCCGTAGTAAACACTTGAATCTGCTACGAAAATATTTGACTGAAATACTAAATAAGTCAAATGATAAATGTTTGTAGTTATGGCTGTAATCGGCAAAGGTATTTTGAAGATCACCAGCATGGCAGCTTTTGTGCCTAAATGCAAACACCCGGCAACTAAATGTACCACAGCTTATCAAGCACACAATAAAATCCAAACAAAACAGAAAGCAAATCGTTCCTGCTTGACACGGTCTAAATTATTAGTTTTTAGTGAATTTTCTCAATTAACTTTCATATGATTAATGAATATGTAAATCATGCGTTTTAATTATCACCTTCACACTTAAGTATTTATAATGATAAATGATAAGCTTTTAATGTCAAATAAAATATCCCAAACTAAAATTTAAACTAAAATGATCACATAGACTTAAATTTGAAGAATGAAATACTGAACTGCTGCTTTGTGTTTTAGATCACACGTTTTTCAACATTTTCTGTCAAAACCAAAACAAACAACACAAAACGATATAATGTCCTTGAAGTGTCACGCTAATATACAATCAATAATATAGAGATACGTCCCCACCCCATCCCCAATTCCAGGTCGAAAAAGAAAATAGAGAATAAAATCCTCCAGATACCAAGAAAGGCACAATATACATGATTTGAAAGAAAGACTTAAATCAATAAAGTTATGAGTCAATAAATTAGAATACCGTCTGTACTATCTTTTATGTCAGGTCCAACTGCAAACTGCGCCTTCGTGCAGGAATCAGTGGAAAAGAAAAGACAGATCCTATATGCGATGGCGGATCAGGGTCTACGTCATTTGCAGTATGACCAAACTTATAAGAGAGTTTATACGGTGTGTATTTCAGCCCCCCCCCCCCTCCATTTACCGTGGCCTACATTGCTTTTATCACGTCCATTCTACATTATCCCAGGTTATGTAAGGTCTTTAAATGGATTGCTGGGGCGAAAAGTTGCATCTTGATTCTGTACCGGTTGTAGCTCAGTTGGTAGATGGTCGGACAGGCCATCCAAGTGTCGCGGGTTCAATGCTCCCACCCCAAGGTCAGTCCGGGTTGGCTACTTCTTTGTGTCCCTGGAAAAGGCACG